>PISX010006386.1:0-98107 GCA_004024625.1 Mellivora capensis
TA
This sequence comes from Mellivora capensis, assembly GCA_004024625.1. Classification (NCBI taxonomy): domain Eukaryota; kingdom Metazoa; phylum Chordata; class Mammalia; order Carnivora; family Mustelidae; genus Mellivora; species Mellivora capensis. The sequence continues at coordinate 3 of PISX010006386.1, forward strand.
TTTTCTAGTAAATCTAGTCGTGTATTTTAGTCAAGAAGTAAGGAAACCCAAAGGAAAATAGGAATCCTGTTCTAGAAAACCAGCCCTGTCTCTTGTGGCATCTTTGAATCCTCAAGAAAATACAATATAGTCTAAAGTCAATTTATATGTCATTTAGGGAAAAAGCAAGCATATAAACAGATGAAAACAAAAACAAACCAAACCAAATAACAGCACAAATTCCAAGAAACTATAAGAGTCATAGTTAACACTTAAGGGAAAAAAGACATTTATTCATTTTATTATTTGATTTTGAAAGTTTTGAAACAAATATTTTAAAATTTCCCTTGGATGCCTGCTGGCAAGAAGGGAAGCTGAAAAAAAGAAACCACATAACTAAATATTCCTTTCCTGGAAGCCAATGGGAATCTTTTTTTTTTTTTTTTAATTTATTTGTGAGAGAGAGAGAGAGAGTGCACAGGCAGAGTGGCAGGCAGAGGCAGAGGGAAAAGCAGGCTCCCTGCCGAGCAAGTAGCCTGATGCGGGACTCGATCCCAGGACGCTGGGATCATGACCTGAGCCAAAGGCAGCCGCCCAACCAACTGAGCCACCCAGGCGTCCCACCAATGGGAATCTTAAGTTTTCAATGTAACAGCCACTGAGAGCCCTCCCCATCCTCTAGGGATTGATTCTGAGGCATGTTCCACAAGGTTTATAGATGGTCCCCAATAGACTGAACCCCAGTTTCCCAAGGTAGTAACCAGCAGGTTCCTGTACTTGTCATTGATTTCTCTCTTTCTTTTATACTTTCCATGCTTCCTTCCTTATAAGGAAGGAAATTAGGGGTCATCTCCTAACTACCTGTGTGCATGGCCTTTGATAAGGGTTCCTATGAGGAACCCAGATTGAGATGGTCTCTATACCACTTATCACTGATGATAAAGGGGCTTGGAAACATTTTGCTAAGAACAAATCCACATTGCACTGTTACGTGTGTTTTAATGGAATTTCCTAATAGTATGTCACATTTTGATAGTGCTTTGCAATTACCCACAAGCCTTCAGACCCATTATTTAATTTGGTCCTTAGAGGTTATTTGTATTTTTCCACGTGAACAAACAGGCACAGAGAGGATAAATGACCTGCCTGAAATCACAGAGAAGATGTGGAAAGAAAATCCAAGTTTTTCTTTTTTCTCTTTTTTTTTTTACTACGTGACCATATGTGTGAAATGCTATTCTATAGTTAGGCCATTTGTCTTTTATTGTCAAATTTATGGAAAGAAAATGTTGCTAATTTTAATTCAATTGTACGGTTTCTAGTTGTAGGCCTCTAAAAGGGAATACATTTGTTTCCTGCTTTTCCCAGTGGGGAATATAAATGTACCATTTAATTTTGCAAATTACAGCTGTGGTCCATGCTTATGTACATCAAGCAAGTGATATTATCCAAAGGTGAATGATATAATCCCTGGAAATAGCTCATTAATTGGGAAACTCTGCTATGCAGTTGTGTGATGACTCTTTTCTCTCTTGTTCCCAAAGCAACCTTGTAGGAGAGATGGGGATGGGGGTGGATTGAGTGGGAGTCAGAGAGAAAAGATGAATTATGTTTAGCAAAAAAGCAAATCTTGGGTGATTCATTTCAGATTACCTATGAAGACTGTCAGCTCACAAGAAAGCCTATTCTCCTAAGACTTCCTGAACCACTCTGCAGGATATTAAAGGAAAAATTCCTCCAAGATAAACATTACATCCTTGAATAAAGCATTGTGCTTGTCTTACTGAAAAGACTAATTCGTCAGGTCTGCAATGCTTAATGCTAAAGCGTCAAGTTAAAACTACAATGAAACTCCCAGTACTTTCCTAAACAATTAGGAGATAAAATTCTATGTGCAGCTAGGATAGATGGCCATACTGCTTACACTCTGTACATATCAGTGCATATATAATGCAAGGATTTAGCCCTCACTTTAAGGGATTGTAAAGCTCAGCTAAATGACTGACTTCTTTTTTAAGATTTATTTAATTATTTGAGAGAGAGAGAGAGCATGGAGGGGCAGAGGGAAAGAAGCAGACTCCTCCAATCCCTGGCCCAATGCGGAGCTTGACCGAGCGCTTGACCCCAGGACCCTGAGATCATGAAATCAGGAGTAGGATACTTGACTGACCAAGCCACCCAGGTGCCCCTAAATTACTTATGTTTTTCTAAAACCATCTATTTTAAGAATAGCATAAGAAACCTCTGAAAATAAATGAATAGCATCTCTGTTGACAACATTTCCAAATTGAAGATGAGTTTTATTCTGAAACCTCCAGCCTATTTAATTTCTGGTTTGATTTAAGTCAGAGTTTGGGTTTTATAGTGAGGAGTTATGGTGTAAGCCAGAAGGAATGTAAAACTATACATAAAGTCTACTTCAAAAAAGAGCAAAACTCAAATATCAATACATTTATTAAGCAGATCCTGTCTTATACCTGAAATCTTGTAAGTTTTTGTGCAAATATTTCTAGGATAAATTCGTCTTTATCTTCCATGGGTTTTGAGGGCTACCTGCACTTCTTTTTTAAAGCAAAAGTATTTATTAGTATTATTTTTAAAGATTTTTAAAAATTGAGATATAATTGATATATAACATTAGTTCAGCTTCAGGTGTACAACTTCATGATTTCATATTTATATATATTGCAAAATGATCACAATAAGTCCAGTTAAGATCCATCGGCATATATAGTTACACCTTTTTTTTGCAATAAGAACTTTTAAGACCTACTCTCTTAGCAATATTCAAATATACAATAGTCAAATAAATATAGTCACCGTGCTGAACATCATATGCCCAGGACTTATCTATTTTAGAACTGAAATCCTTGTATCTTTTGTCTCTTACTTCATATCTAGAATTACTATCAAATCAGGAGTAGACCCTCTTTCTCCTTCTCAGCATTTGATCCCAGTAGGATCTCACTTTGTTTTCAGATGACTATGCTTATGGAAAATAATGAAAAACACTTATCACTGTCTAGCCTGGGCTGACTTTAGACACCAACCAACCCTTAAAATGTGGTGAGTTGGCATATGAATACACATGATTCAAACACTTCCACTGTCATAGAGCAGTAATTGAGTCCAACATGTCCTTTCAATTTTACTAATCCAGATAATTCCTCAATTTCTAAAATTAATTTTGTATGGCTAGAAGTAACCCTCCTAAAGAAAACATTCTCTTTCAACTCTTGTATATATTTTGGCTAAATGATATATTTTTTTCATGATCAAGTATAGATTGTATAAATTCCATGTCAAAGGAAGAGGATTCTAAAATCTAAGCTGCTGGGTTGGGAGTTTAGTTCATTTTACATATCCAGCATTCCATTCTGAACTTTGGGTGTGGTAGATTTAGGCCTGAACTGACACAAATTTTATCATTAACAGAGAGAAAAAAATGCCTGGCTACCTTTTTTATTTTTTTTTTTTTTAAGTTTTTGTTGTTGTTGTTGTGTGTGTGTTTAAATTTTTGTTTTTGCTGTTTGTCTTGGGTTAGGAATATGGAAAAGGTAACATACTGAGACTTTGATTTCCTTCATTTGGAAAAAAGACTAGTTTGAAAGAGGTTTTTATTTCTGGGAAACATAAAGGAGAAAGGAATGTTTTAATGGAAACTTTCCAACCTCCTCTTCTTTTAATCCAGAGTCAGGAAACATTTCTAAAAATAGGATCCGAGCTGACACCACGTTGTGTAGGAGTATGAAAACTGAACCGAACTTGGACCGAAGAGTTCTTAAAAGTCAACGTTAAATTGACTTTTAAGTCAATTCATTTAAATTGTTAAATGAAAATATGTTTTTCTCAAGATGAAGACAGGGGAAGCTATGCTTTCATATTGACAATTAACTTAAAAATTAATTAAATACTTTTTGTCTGATGTTTTCTTCCACTCAGAAAACTGAAGTAAATCCTGTAGGGATAAGCTGCTTTTGATATCTATCAGGAGACCGCTTTGAAATTTAACTTTAAGAAGTCAGATGAAGGTTAGTGTTATTCCCTGCAATTTCTCTTGATGCTTTTTACTAGCTGTGAGACCTTGGCTCAGCAATGTTTTCATTCACTTGCAATATTTTCACAGGATCCAATTTCATTCCTAATAGTACCTGCTTGACTTCAGCTTCGGACAAATCCCACTTCTGTGTTTATAACAGATAGATTATTCTTATTTAAAAAAAAAAAAAGGAGGGGTGCCTGGGTGGCTCAGTGGGTTAAAGCCTCTGCCTTCGGCTCAGGTCATGATCTCAGGGTCCTGGGATCGAGCCCCGCATCACCTGCCTCTCTGCCTACTTGTCATCTCTCTCTCTCTCTCTCTGTCAAATAAGTAAATAAAATCTTAAAAAAAAAAGAGAAAATTTAAATTTCATCTTCTGACAAGTCAAAAGCCTTGGAACAAAAGAATTAACATTTATTTGCCTGCATAAATGCAAATATCTCCAAGGACTTCTTTTGAGAAAATATATTTCTATCAACCTGATTGTTCTGCCAAGAAGGAGTGAATTCTTTTATTCTATTCTGAGTTTGATTTCTTGGAGAAGTCCCTGGAGAGAAGAAGGCCATCAATTTTTGTGCTCTGTTATTGGCATCTTAATGATAAAACCACCTTCTTAGTGCTTCGGAATAGGTCTCATACCTCTAGCTAAATTTTAGAAGACAGTAAAACTTTACATTGCCTGGAGTGTTAATAGCAACTTCCGATTGGGAGTATTGTTTTGAACTCTGTGCCAGTGTTGCCACTGACTAGCCATGTGATGCCAGGCAATGATTTAATTTCTCCATTGATGAGGTCTAATTTTCATGGCCCGCCTCATCCCCAATAACGTCTCCTCCGCAGTGACATTTGCACATGCAGAAAAGTCAGTGTTCACACAATCCCTGGGCATTGCTGTGAGATTCTTTAGCATTTTTCAAATAAAGACATTAAATCCTATATTCAAATCAGGTGTGAGAAACATTAGCAATGACTTATCAGACCATGTTATTTTTTTTTTCTCTCTTACTGGCTAATTATTTAGAAAAAAGAATTAACATAATAGGATCCAAGTCATTCTTAACCTTGAATCCAAACAATTGCTTCAGTAAAAAATTGTAGCAGTGGGAGCTGTTTGGAGGCAGCAACCAAGATCATAAAAATGGGAGAGGCAAAGTCAAAACTAGAGAGAGTTTCTTTAAAAAAAAAAAAAAGATTTTATTTATTTATTTGAGAGAGCAAGAGAGAGAGAGCGGAAAGCGGGGGAGTGGCAGAGGGACAAGCCGACAAGCAAACTCCTCGCTGAACAAAGAGCCCAATATGGGGCTTGATCCCAGGCCCCGGGGATCATGACCTGAACTGAAGGCGGACGCTTAACCGACTGAGCCACCCAGGCGCCCCTGAGGAAAGTTTCTTAAACAAGACACAGTCACAGAGAAAAGACTAATAACTGTTTGGATATTAAAAGTAAGAACTACTACATGACAAAAGCCATCAGAACAAACAACCAAAGACAAACTGGAAGATTTTTGCAATGAATGCAACCCTATGAGTTAATAGTATATATGTGTGTGTATGCATATATAATTTATACAAATTCTTATAGAAAACTGAGTAGTAAAATATATTTGAAAAGTAATTTGAAATATGAGGCATGTTATATATTTAATGAACATTACATGTTCATTAAATATATAAAAAATGCTCAATGTTTGGTAACCGAATAACAGTAAATTCATGTTTTAAGAGAATATCTTTCACCTATTGGATTGACAGATTTTAGAAAGAATAATAATACACAGAATAGATATTGATGTGGAAAAACAAACTCTTGGTGAGACTTGAAATTGGTACAATATTTCTGGAGCTCATTTAGACAGATATATTCTATTTAATAAATTATTTATGTACATTACCAAATTTAAAAAAGTTATAGGGCATAATATAGGATATAACAGGGTATTTGTTTAAAAAAAAAGAAGAAGAAAAGAAAGAAAAAGCAGACATATTTATTTGTTATAATTGACCAGAAAAAAGACTGAAGCCCTCTAAGACAAAATGAGGTGACCAGTTATCACTGGGTTTTAAAATGTTAATTATTTAGATTTTCATTTTTCATGTATTTTCTAACTTTCCTATAATAAAAGTGCATCCTTTGTGAAATAGAGAAAATAAAATCCCTAAAGATGAAAAATGAGGTTATTGTTTATACATTTATCACAGTAATGCTACTTCTAATAACTTTCATTAGAAAATAATAAGAATGTGGAAAACATTTCAGGTAATGTTTATCACAATGGTATTTAAAATAGAGTAAATCTGGAAAACTTAAATGTCTAATGAGGAATGGTTAATAAACCATGGTACCTCCATGCAATGGAAGTATTACTCTTTTTTTTTTTAAGATTTTATTATTTATTTGACAGAGAGAGAGCACATGAGTGAGGGGGAGGGGCAGAGAGAGAGGGAGAAGCAGACTCCCTGCTGAGGAAGTAGCCTACCTGGGCTCAATTCTAGGACCCTGGGATCATGACCAGAGCCAAAGGCAGATGCAGAAACAACTGAGTAACCCAGGCACCCCTTACTCTTATTAACAGAAGAGAATACTAATGTTTCATGGAATAAGTGGAACATGGTAAGATCTAATTATCAGCAACAACATTTACATTTACACAGACACAAAGGGAGAAATGATTGGGTAAGCACACACAGAGTCCACAGCCCACCCCACCGCCATACACATCTGCCAGCTGCCCACTGAATACGCACGTATTCTGTCAGACCAAAATGTTCAGAGGGTTTATGCCTGCTTCGTGCAGAGTATGCGTAATTTTAATTTCCTTTTCTATATCTGCTTGAATTTTCTAAATTCTCCACATTGAGTAATTATCACTATTTTAAAACACCCCAGACCACATTTAAATGCCCTTAATTCTTGACATAATCTTCACGGTATTAAGCAAAAAAAGTATATTGTTGTGTAAACACTTTGCCATTAATTTATTGTGTTTTCTTCTCCCTGCAATTCACACACTGAAAATATTCTATCCCTGCTCTGCTGTTTTGTGCTTACCTTCTCTCTCTCTCAACTTCGCCCGTTTAATTTTAGCACAGGCTACATTTTTTTTTATACTTGATTTTATATCCATATTAATGGAGGCCTAAACAAATATTTCTCCATGATTATCACCTCACAAATTCTATACTCACTGAAACACCAAGTGAACAAGGCTACCTGGAAGTTTGAGGGTTCAATTTCTCAGAGGTCAGAGGGACTTTTGTAGTGGGAAGACTGAATTAATGGCTTTATTTCTTAGTTAATATTGTATTGGTTTAATTGAAAATAAGTTTAGCAACTTATCATGAATGGTTTCCTACAAGTGTTGTGCAAACTTTTCATGAGAGATTATTTTTTTCAATGACTCATTTGTGACATTACTACCTTTGGGTCATCTGTTTTTACCTTGGGTCTGACTGGAGTAATGACATTATCTTTGTAGGCCTTGTGCCTAGGCCACAATTGAATAAAATTGTATTTTAGTGCCACCTAACTATGCAGTGTTATATTTTCCACATGTTCTTGAAACACCAGTTATTTTATACAAATCAAAAATTTATTTTTGAAGAAAAAGTTCCACTTTCCAATATAATATTTTATTAGCGTATACTTTTATTACACTAAACTAAAATGTCATCATTTACTCAATTATAATTAATGGAAGACTTTCAGCCATTTTTATCTCTAAAGCAAAGAGCTACTAAAAAACTTTTAATTAGGTAAACAATATACAAAATTGGAAAATGTGATGAGAAAATGAAATCTCATGTTCTGAGATTGAGACTGAGAATCAAAATCTCACTCCCTATTGAGGAACAAATAAATATTCATTCATTTTTTTCCTTTTGCAAACACAATTTCTTTCTGTATTAGGATTTTTTAAAATCAGAGGTTAAGAAGGCAAGTAGTGATTTTCAATGAAATTTTTTCTGAAATTTAAAATATCTGCTTGATTTGTAGCATTTTACACAAAAGTGTGAATTGTTAGTACATGGTATAGGAAAACAGACTCATAATTTTCTAAAATTTACAGTTCAGTTTAACCAAGCAATTTTCTAAATAAGTTTAAAGAAATAAGCTTTTAACCTCATACTTAATACTTGATATTTATACACGCCTAAGCCAGTGATGCTTTATTAAGAATAACCCAGAAAGACATGAAGAAACTTGATGTCACCTTTGCACTTCACATCTGGGAATGTGAAGTGCTTTCAGAAGCGTGTACTATGATCATCAAGTGACTAGCAAGGACTTAGGTAAAGGTCATATGTAAAGAAAGAACAACCTTTCTTTTTCTGTAATTTTGGATGGCTCTGGTAGAAATAAGAACAGATATTTACCCTATGTTTAGTATTAATATATGTAATTAAATATATGTTGAAAAATCATCCCATAACATAGTATGTCTCCTTCCACTGTTGAACATACGGTGATTTTTACCTTTCATTTCATATTATTTCCCAAATTATCTGTCATAAGTATGTTTTTCAATTAAAAAAGACCTTATTTGTCTCTTCTGTTTCAAGCTTTTTGTTCAAATTAGAAAATTACTACTTTCCATAAGCTGTCATTTGTATTTCTAAAGTTGTCTTTTGAATTGTATCCAGGGGTTCATTCTATTTGACTAAGAATTCCCTTTGGATATGAGATTTTTTATTGTATCAGTTGTATATGTGCCTGTCACTATTAGCAGCAAGGTTGTTGTTTTGTTTTTTAATTTGGCCATTATACTGGCAAATTCTAGGTAGCAATCTAGGTGCAATTTCTATTTTTTTACAATTTGTTTTTTATTTTCTTTCTGCATGGTGTTTCTTTAAATCTTTCCCCCTCTTTGAAAGAAGCTGGAACTTCATAATCCTGTTAAAATCATACCTCCAATTACATGGAAGTTATCCTGTAAATTCTCCGTAGGTATTTTCACTCTTACATTATTACCTCTAATTTTGTAAAAATGTCTAACTAGTATGAAATCCCAATACAATGTAAAATTCTCTGAAAGATTTTAATATAATAATGCAGTTTTATGTAGAATAACTTATTCTATGGATGTAATGCATCTGGCATCCTGCCACCTTGAGGGGACCTTTACTCTCTGGCACACCTGTGCCACTGCATTTTCACGTATCCAGATGGATTTGTCAAGTGGATGTCCATTACCACGTACTTTCAATTTTCTTAGAGTTCTTGTGTTTATCTCAGGACTTTCATTTTGTAAACATTATATACACTTTTTGTCTAAACTGACTGGATATTCCAGGGTATTTATTTCACCATTCTTCAGACCCATAGTGGACAGAGACTGAAGTGTCATCTTGCCTTCATGGGCCACAATCAACTGACCAGGTTTCAGGAAACTGCCCTCATTGGCTTGCCAGCCTCGTCTTGAAAGATGTCAATGACAGAAGCTACAGAATGACACAGACATTTCACAACCTAGGAGCCATCCCAAAACATGTTAAGCATTTCTTGACAATCTGTATAGGTGACTTAAAAAAAATTATTGCTATGGTTAAAAGTTTATGCAGTTCAATTAGCATTTCAGAGTTGAGGGAATCTGGGAGAGGAAGAGATTTCATCAGTTATTCAGGAATGGTTTTGCAAGGGGAACTAAGTCTACTGATCTCTAGGGATAAGATCATGTCTTGCTTTTGCAGACTGCTCTGTATTTCCATATATACCATTTCATTTTTACTTTCCTACCCACCTATTAGAATCAGAAGAACTGAAACTATTTTCAACACACTAAGAATATTGTAGCAAGAGACACTTTATCCTAAATAAGAGTAGGAGCATTACCTGTTTTGTTCATGTTGTCTTCCCAATACGTAGGACATCTTTTGGCACATATTAAATTTCCTATAGGTATCTGTTGAATGGATGAATGATAGGAAAATTTGGCCCTACCTCCACCCACTCAAGGATTCGGGTTCTTGACTCAGAGTTCTTTTTCCTTGTACCACTAAACTTATTTCTCAGAATGACAGATTAAACAAATAACAAAAGGTATTCAGAAATAATTTTCTGTGTTATGCAAACTTACATTGAAAAAATGTTCACTCCTATGTGGACTCAGCAATGTGTATCTAACATGGATATTAATACTCCAAGTACATGCTTTATTAAAATCTGTTGATATCCGTAGACTCAGTGGTGTCAAAACAGGTTTATGGAAACCAAAAGTGAGGTAAAGATCCCATGGCTAAGGGACATAAACAGCTAGTCATGAGCCCCTATTTACTGAATACCATCCCTGAAAATACATCAACGGTCAAAGAAAGAAAACGTTTGTATAATCAGAACTGATTATGTGTCTAGCTCACATTTACCAAATCGCAGCCAATTTAACATTTTATTTATACTCTAAGAAGTCGTGAACAAATACATATGACTAATAATATCCGGTGCTGGTGTTTAAGACTACAAAAATTCAAGAACCAAAAAAGGCTTTCTATCTTAATAATTGGCTCAGAAGGAAAGGCGAATGATATATTTAGAATAAGTAAATGCAAAATTGTTTTTCAAGTCGAAGTAACTAACCCCATAGGAAATCTGAATTGAAAAGAACTGGTTATGGGTATAATTCACTCCAAGTGCCTCTGGGCTACATATTGCTCAGGGGTGAGCTCAGAAGTGATTGAGCTGTCACAGCCCAAGAAACAGTTTTGGGCCAGATACCTGGAGAAATTGACAAGCTCTTCTCAAAAAAACAGCCCCCAATACCATGTAATTGCCTGTTGCACACGAGACCAAAAAAAAAAAAAAAAAAAAGACAAAAAAATGAGAAAAATAAGATAATGGATGCTGTGATAAAAATGAAAGGATATGGAACATTTTTCTCTATTTCAGAGCCAACTGTTGTTATAAAATATAAAAGTTCATTGTTCTTGAAATGAAGGAGTGAGGGCTTCTTGAAGTTCACCCTTTTACTCTTTTGTCACTGGTACTTATTCTGTCTTTGTCACTGTTACATCATTTCATCACTCTGACAAATATTAAAAGGGAAAACATTTTTGTGACTTTAGTAATAAATTTTTATAAAACTCATAAAAAATCAATTTTCTGACTGAAATAAAAGGAAATGGTGACAGGTTTTTCATGTTTTTGAGGTATTAAGGGATAATTTAATGTATGTAAAATGTTTAATTTTCTCTCTTCTCTCTTCATTTGGAAAAAGCTCTCTAGAGCAATATTAAAAAGTTATCTTGAAAAGAAATGCTTCTGCTGTTCTTTTTGGCTTTAGTCAGACATAAATTTAAAACTAGGCCCATGTAATTGAAATTTTAAAGAGGCATTTATTCTTAATAATTACTTTAATTAATGATAGAAACAAGTATTTTTGTAGGTCCCAGATACAACTCATTGGCAGATTCTACCTCTTATCTCCACAAATGTCTTTTTAAAATAACATTATTTATCAGTGGAAGACACAAATGGTACAGTGTTTGGCCTAAATGTTCTTCTCCTTAGAGTACTTGAATCCTTTCAGAAAACATTATGTAAATTATGAATTGGTAAACTGTATTTATAAATAAATGTGTGTGTGTGGATAAGACTTGAATATCAACTGCTCTATGTACAAGTTATTATTTTGCGGTGCTGTTATATTCATCCTTTGACTTAGAATATTTGGCAACTTGTTGCCAATTATTTTTTCTATATCAGTTCAATCTTCTTACTTCTCTTTAATTCTTATACATTAGTCATCTATTTCAGCGTATCGGATTACCCCAAAATTTAGTGTTTTAACAAATTAAACTTTTTTTTTTTTTAATCTCACACATTGTCTTAGATTCAGAAATTTCTAATTTCTGTAGTGTGGCTCAGGATCTTTCATGAAGGTGCAGTGAGATGTTGGCCAGGGCTCCTTTTATCTGAATGCTGACATCTGGGGTGAGAATATCTGTTTTGAAGTAAGTTCACCCAGCTGAGTGTTGGCCAGAGACCTCAGTTTCTCCCTATGGGACTTCTCATGATGTGACATCTCACTTCTCCAGGATGACTGACTAATACCATTTTTAACACCATCACATCTTCTAAGTTTTTTTTTTCTTTAGTCACTTAGCAACTATATCCAGGATTTCTTTTTTCCTCTCAGCGTCAGTCTTCCACCATGCTTTCTAAATAAAATTGCTGTCTTCTAGAGGATCAAAATAAATCTTGAAATGTCCTATTAAGATAAATAAAGGAGACTGAGGGCACCTGTTTACTTCTCCTACTCTTAAACCTATCAAAATTAGAAATACTAAATTTAAAAAAGAATAAACACTTATGGTTCTGAAAAAGAAAAAAAAAAAGTTTTCATAAGTGGACCAGTAATTAGAAGAAAAATTTGGAAGCTAGAAACTAGATAGGATGACATTCAAAGAGTTAAATAATACATGGTCCCTAAAACAGTGCAGAGCCAACAGCAATCCATGGCCAGTGCGCTCACATAGGGCAGAGGCCTTAGCAAAGGATCCCAATAACCCAGAGAAACACAGGACACTACCTATCCTAACCAATCTATTCCTCTAATACTGTGAAAAGACAACCAAAAATTATAAGAAATAATTAACAGTGGAAAGCCATTTGTATGAAATATAAGAACAAATGTGAAGAAACAGAATTTATCCTGGAAGAAAAAGAGATAATTCAGGTAATTATTTGAGGATTTTTAAAAAATTTCCTGCCTGTTCAGTGATACATTTTATTCACTATTATTATTTTTGTAGTGGAAGCCATTTAGAGTATCTTTTCCACTATCCTGCCAGAAATTGAATTTTAAAGAGCTTTGTAAATATAAATAAAATTCTAACCCATCTTCAAATTTGCTATGAATTAAAGACATCTCTTGGACAAAGAATGATGTTTGCATCAGGAGAAAAACTCAAGACTGAAAATTTTTTAATTATTTAAAAAATACAAAACAAATGGTATGATTAAAGATAGAGCCTATAATTAAACCTGGAAGACAGTATTATAAGTCTATATATATATATATATATATATATATATACATATATATTTATTTTTATAGATATATCTAGATATATAGATATAGTCAAGTTCCACCATCCACGCTAAGAAAGTTGAACCTACGGTGAAAGCCAGCAATTGGGATTCACAAAGAGCTCTTGTTAAACCTATAAGGCATCTGGTTGCATGTCTTTGTAAAGATGGCTACAACAAGTGAGCCTTTCTGTTTAGTTTATTTAGCTAAGCTAGTCTGCCAGTGAGGTAGTATTAGAAATTCATAGTTATGTTATCCTTTATAATTAGATAAAAGTATCATGAGAAGTAAGTCTCTAGTAAACCTAAGTTGGTTTTATCTTTAACTTTAGAAATGGGAAAGTGAGTTTCTTTTTTTTTTTTTTAAAGATTTTATTTATTTATTTGATAGAGAGAGATCACAAGTAGGCAGAGAGGCAGGCAGAGAGAGAGAGAGAGAGGAGGAAGCAGGCTCCCTGCTGAGCAGAGATCCTCTTGCAGGGCTTGATCCCAGGAACCTGGAATCATGACCCGAGCCGAAGGCAGAGGCTTTAACCCACTGAGCCACCCAGGCGCCCCGGAAAGTGAGTTTCTATTTGAAGAATATCACATATTATCATACATGAACACAGACAGGCTCTATTTCCTCTTCTTTGATCTGTGACTAGCCCATTAGAGGGCAATTGTCCAGTGTTAGCTGTTGACTGACTCATGGAAGAGTGATGACCCATAGGAACACCATGGCCTGAATTTTGCTCTAAAAATTTCTTCCCTGCTCTGCATGTCTGCCTTTTACTTTCTATTTTTTTTTAATTAAAAATTCACTATTTCTTGCCACATGATAAACTAGATGAGTCTGGAAAAGTATTGTTGTAAATCTATAAAATTGTACAATTTAAGTAATGGTGTCTGGTATTTCAAACTGAGGAACCTGAAAAAATACTATTATTGTGGCTCTGAACGCTATCTACTGTACAAGAAAGGTCTCATAAAAATTAATTCACAGTGTGTATAATTTCAGGAAAGGAAGAGAAGGGAGCAAGGAAGGACAGAGAGAAGAGAGGGAGGGAGGGAGGAGAAGTTAAGCAGACTCTCTTCAGTCCTAGAAAAATGTAATGAAAAAGAGAATCACAATTTTTAGTTAAAGAGAAAAATGTGAAGGGCCCATGAAGTTTTCTTTGTTTAGGTCCTTTTTCACTTAACTTTTCACAGCATAAGGTACTTAGATCACTAAGGCTAGTTCCTAATAATTCACAAAGGCAATGAGATCACTGGTTTTGTCCACATAAAACATAGAACATGTCCTTAGATTTGAAACCATAAAAATGTCATGCATTTATTTGGTGTTTGTTTTTAAATATACAACCCAATTTATCTTTTCTAAAAATATATAATATGAATCAGTACTGTGAGGCAAAAGAAATATAAATTAAAGGAATATTGTATCTACATTGTGAGCCCTTCTTACAGGGACCAAACAACATCAGAATATTGTGCTTAAATCTGCATACTATAGTTTGAGGAGGAAGTTGAAAAACTAAGAAATATCCAGATGCCTCACAAGATATGGTGAAGAATCTATAAATCATTTCATATGAAAAACAGGTGAAAAGGTGGGGCTGCTGAGCCTAAAACAGAATGGATGCACATAAACTATCTTTGAATATTTAAAATCTTGAGTTTTGATATGGGTGTAGTAGTACAGTGAGTATATTTGCATAGAAAAATATATTAGAAATAATGTGCATTGATTAAGAGGGAAAAATTAAGAAGAAGAGGAAAGTTATGAAGTAGATTTCAACTCAGGATTAAAAGAAATTATTTAAAAACTGAAATAACATCACAATGGAGATCCCTTATGCAATTGTGGGTCCCCATCATTGAGTCAAAGGCAGATGAGCATCTCTCAGAAATGCTGAAGTTCTCTCAATCTTAAAAGGAACTTGTGTAAAATGAGTCCATGGGTTTTTTAAAACCCACAGATATCACTGAGGTTAGTTCAGTGCTTTCTCAAGATTCAGCGTCTATTGAGAAAATACAGTGAAAGGCCAATTTGAATGGCCAACAAAAAGAATGGGCTTCTTAAGAAAATATACTAAATATAAAAATATACTAAATATAAAAATATACTAAAAGTATTAGGACCCTCATCTGTAAAGTTAAAGATAGAATTCAAAGTTTAAAAGAATTGGAAAGTTTATTTACATTAATATTGAGAGACTTTGTAATACATGTTATCCTTTAACTCACATTTAAAAAATGGAGACAACATCTAATTTTAGAAATAAAAACAAAAAAGGAATGATAGCCACGATACTGTTAATGCAGTTCTGGAATAAGAGGCTGAGAAGTGTCCCTAGTGGGCCCCCAGGCTGTCTCCATTCTAATTAACCATAGCTGTGGCAGATTAATCTTTGTAAACCCTTCAGCCAAAGCCCTACTGGTGTCACTCTCCTATTCCAAGAATCCTTCCAAGTCCTCTGAATTATTTTTTTTAAGATTTTATTTATTTATTTTAGACAGAGAGGGAGAGCAGGGGTAGGGGCAGAGGAAGAAGGAGACAGAGAATCTCAGGCAGACTCTGCTCTGAGAGCAGGGACCAATGCAGGGCTGATCTTGCAACCCTGAGATTGTGACATGAGCCAAAAGCAAGAGTTGAACACTTAACCGACACTTATGAACAAAGTTCAAATGTAATGTCATCTATGATTTGACATCAACTGTCTACTCAGACCCACTTTCAATCAGCTGTTGGTACTTTCCCTATTTCATGCCTTGACTTTAGATGTTCCCACATATTTGGCATAGTTTTCCTTCCAATTTCTGCATATGTCCAACTCTGAACTATCTTTGAGACTTAGCTCAGATACTACCATCTCCGCAAAGCCTCTTCTGATTCTCCAGGTTGAAACAAGCTCCCTTTCTCAACTCTCTTCTTAATGTCACTTAAATTCTTTACACTCAAGTCCATGTCCTAGTTCACCCCTGAGAATTCACCCCTTAAACTCCTACAAGCAAGACCCACCTCTTAGGATTCCACATAGGGCCTTGAATATGGCAGATGCTTCATATGTGTCTGTTAAATGAATGACAATGAATATTCTGCCACACCAAATCATTACAAAAAATGTCACTGAGTCCCCAAAACAATCTATCCTGCTGTACCATTCATTCAGGGTCAACACCATGGGTCCCAGCAAGGAAAGGCAGCAATAGCCCAGGGAGCAGTTAACACAGCTGCCCACACCAAGCCCAGATACAGCATGTGGATGGCTCCTATCGCTTCCTGTTCTCTTACCCTCTCATCCTTACGTTACATTTGTAGCTTGCGGGAAGCTGGGCACAGGCCACCCAAATTGAATAGTAAATCTACAGACATACTCTTTCTTCATATTTCTTAATGAGTCATTGAGTGAAAATTTTTTTAGCCTCCATAATCCGCTCTGGCCACCACCATCCACACCAGCTCTTCTTCATTATCTACTTTCATTTTCTTCTATTTCCAGTTTCTTTAATTTCCCATCATCATTTGATGTACTGAACTGACATTTTCCCCTAACAATTACTTCTTAATTTACTCTATCTTAATACCTTTTACTTTCCCCTATATTATAAAAACTACCTCTCTGAAAAATCAGACAGATCTCGAATCTAATACATTATATGTCAGTTATACCCAAATTAAAAAGAAGTTATTTTATTCCAAAAAAAAATATTTATTTACTTACTTGAGGCAGCGGGGGAGAGGGAGAGAGAGTCCCAAGCAAACTTCATGCTGAGTGTGAAGCCCAACATGGGACTCAATCTCACAATCCTGAGATCAGGACCTGAGCCGAAACCAAGAGTTGGAGGTTCAACCCACTGTGCCATGCAGGTGCCCCTCAAAATGAGATCTTTTAAGAAAACTTATTTGGATGTTCTAGATGATTCTGCTCCATGTATCTTTGTCTGTAGACCTCCTAGACTTAAGGTCATACAATAAATATAATTTTATGAACAAAACAGCCATGCAGTAAATTTTGGTGATGACAATAATGATGATGTGTTCTTACAGGAATTTCCTCCCATTTTTTTTCTTTCTTACTATCTTTTATTTATTTTCATATGAATAAGACATGCTGTGTCTGTGACAAGATCATATGCTGCCACTTTTTAATAATATAAGGTGAACAAAAAGCTTTTGCAAATCAATTCAGATTTCTGGCTTGCAAATTATGTTTTCTTTTCTTTTCTTTTTTTTAAGATTTCATTTATTTGTCAGAGATAGAGCAAGCACAAGCAGGGGGAGCAGCAGGCAGAGGGAGAGGGAGAAGCAGATACCCTGTAAAACAGGGAACCCAATACAGGGCTTGATCCCAGGACCCTGGGATTATGACCTGAGCCAAAGGCAGACGTTTAACCAACTGAGCCACCCAGGTGTCCCACAAATTATGTTTTCACATTAAAAAAAAACAAACTCTAATACTTAAATTTTGATAGGATTAACTACTAGAGATTTCCATATCTTCATTCATTATCTATTTTCAAAGTCACCCCTATAATAAACTTAGTTTCACTCTTTACTCTTTCCAAAAGAGAACTGAAAACCTAAGGATAACATTCATATGGTTGGCATTTTATTTCAAAGGCCGATGAGTTTGAAGACATATCTGTGCATGTCTAGGTGAGCTGTCCAGATGTGTTCTTGCACATAGGACTGTGGAATAACCCAAGAGCAAACTCACAGTATAGGAAGGAATTGGGCTCAATGAGCCTAAACCCATTAAAATGTTTTGAGTAACTGGAGGGGAGAGAGAACGTCTGAATTTGGATGGTGTCTATCCTTTTTGTCTCCCAAACCCTAGACAGCTAGATTTTATGGAACACAAGCAAGCAAAAATGGAAGGGACAGTTTCAGTGACATCTCCATAGATGTACCTTCTCTACATATAACATCAAAGACATGATGTCATGAGAGCTTCCAAGTGCTTAAGGCCTTGTGCTTGGCAATGGCTGGGACACAACAGGAGAATCATGGGGTTCTAGGGAACAGCATGGGTGTCAGAAAGAGCAGATGTTTTTGGACATATGTGCAAAATATCTGCAACTTCCAAGAAATACCAAGGGGTCGCCTTGTATCCACTTGAGGTCATTTGGGCAGATGGGGTGAAAAACCAATGAAATTAGGTCACTACTGTTTATGGGACTCCACCTGTGCCCATGGGCTGGTGAAGCAAGAGAATACTCAGGTTTCACATAATATTGCTCCTAATCTTCCCAACACACTGGGGCAACAAAAAAAAAGAATAGCACATATACACAAACACAAACACACACATCACTCAGACTGTGTATTACCTTTCTATAATTTTTCACCTTTAAGGCTTCCCTTGATAATCATTTAAGCCATTTATATCAAAAAGTAGTGGAAAAGCACATGACCTCCTTCCCTGGAGTCTGCACACCTTCAGATGAGTATGCACATCACAACACATCTCTGTCGCATAGGTAAACATAGAAGGATGTCTTTCTTTTACAAGCGCAGCACTGTACAAATAATTCAACACTAATGCCTAAGGTACTTCTAACAGTGTTTTTCATTCTGAATTCAACATCATCACTAAATTCACTAGCAGGTGGTGAAATTTACAGCTGTACTTTTTTTATAAGCACTGTCCTAGGTAAAGCCAAAGAACCATCACTAACTGTTGGATGGAGTCAGTAGTCATTGAATTGCTATTTGCAGTAGTGGAGGCCTGAGGCACAGGTGTACAAATCAGACACTGGAGAATGGCATCTCTGTTTATTGCTTTTATTATTACTGAGCAAGAGTCATGTTCTCATTCTGGCTTCTGACAATTGTTCTCTCTGGACCTTCTGTAAAGGGCCATTATTGGTGCTAATAACTTAGGAAAGGTACAAACATTTATGAGAATTGCATTTGGTTCTGCCATAGGTTTTGTACTCAGTATAATAATCAAAATCCACCATCTCACCTGTCATCAATGTTTGTGACCCAAACAGGACTGGGCCAACCAATTCTACATAAAAGATTACCAAGGAGAAAAAAGGTGGCCAGTAATCTAAGATAGAGCCCAGGAATCAACTGGAGGGGTCTTGTTAAAATGTAGATCATGACAGTACATCTGGGGTTTGGCCCAGGGATTTGCATTTTTCTTTTTTTAAAAAATTTACTGATTTGACAGAGAGAAACAGGGCAAGAGAAGGAACACAAGCAGTGGAAGTGGGAGAAGGAGAAGCAGGCTCCCCTCCAACCAGGAAGCCCCAATATGGGGCTCGATCCCAGGACCCTGGGATCATGACCTGAGCTGAAGGCAGACACTTAACTACTGAGCCATCCAGGTGCCCCAAGATTTGAGTTTCTAACAAGCTCTCAGTTGATGCTGAGGCAATTCAAGACAATTGTCAAAGGCAGAGTGTAGGGTCCAAGAGAGAGTGGTATCTTGTATGCCAAACTAAGGGGCTCAGGAATAATTCTGTGGTCATACGAAACTACAGAAAACCTTTACTTTGAAAAATGGCATGACCAATCCGATGTTGGGGGAAGATGAGGGTCTGCATCAAGTAAAGCTTGGTGATTGATACAATGGAAACAAAAGGAATTCAAAAATGTGTTCTCTATTTACAAGGGGATTGCCAACTTGTAAAGGACAAAGGATACTGAGCATTCATATCTTATGAATAAGATACCAAATGTACCATCAGTGTTATGAGCTCAAGTAACAGCAAATACACTTTTATGCTCTAACTTCACTGGCTGTGGTACTTACCTACATATTTGGGGGGGGGGCCTCATAATACCTGTGCCTCCCACTCCTGTTATTACCAAGGGTCTCCCATGTGTTGTGTGGGTTCAGGAGCTGTTCTTTTGTATGTTTGGTTCTGGTTTCCTTATTGACTTGAGGCTAATACTTACTCCTGTCTGTGCCCTCTGTGACCTTCTGCCCTCCTCCCAGGACTGGCTCCTGGTGGTTTCAGAACTGCAGAACACTAGGTGAAAAGCTTAGGATATTCTATTGAAGGGAACCCTTATTCTCCACCCCTGAGATTTTCTTTTATGTGGAGGAACATCCATTAATGTAACACTACGGTCCTCTCCTTACCTTTCCCTTCATTCCAATGTACTTCTCAACTAGGAAAGATCTGTGGAAGGGAAAAATATAGGTAGTCTAGCTTCTTTTTCCTTTCTCTAAAACAGTGATTCTCAAAGTGTCGACTTGGAACTAGCACATCAGCCTTACTTGTAAATTGCCAGAAATGCAAACTACTGGGCCTGTACCAGACCTACCTAATCAGAAGCTGGAGAGTAGAAGGTGAGGTCCAGTGACCTATGGTGTAGATGCCCCTTCTGCGTGGATTCTGGGGCAGCGGTTCAGAATATTAGAGTGTCTCAGATTTACTCCTAGAGGTTCTCATTCTAGAGAAAGTTGTATAAGAGCAATGCCTATTTACTCTTCCTATAGCAAACAGATATGTTTATCATAAAAAAATAGTTTTAGCCCAAAATAAGGCAACACATAAACACCCACTCTGAAGAATAACAAAGCACAATTTGTGAGGAAAATTACACCACTCTTTCTGACCCAGCTAAGATTTGTAATCAGGAAAGAATGGGCTGCTTATTTTTAAAAATAACAAAGAACTTTGCACTTCTTTAGGGAAAGGAATTTTATGGGTAACATTAACTTTAAGTGCACGGCCTTGAAGAGACTCTGATTCCTGAACTTACTCTTCTGCTCTTCAGTCAGCTGTGGTTCATTATTTACTGTAGAATAAACTACGCCCTAAACTGGATCTTGCAGTGAGAAAGAAGCCTTAATATAAACATGTCATTCAGGGCCACACTCACGGGGCCACACATAGAATGTGAATCTCGGCACTTTCATGGAGAACACATTTCCAGAAAATACTTGAAGTGTTTATTCATTAAACATTATAGACATTGTTTTCTGAGTACCTACACTGTGCCAAGCTCTGAAGCTACAAACATGACAATTTATAAGAAATTTGGCTGTGTATGTGTGAAAGCATTTTGTCAATCATTCTGTTAGCATGGATATGTGATTGAAAAATGCTTGTACATGTGCCAACACAATCATCTCATTCAGTTTTCCCAAAAGGCTGATGAGATGAGAATCAGTCTGATTTTTCTGGATGAGGAGCTGAATGAGGAGCCACAGCCATACTGTGGCTCCTTTCTTCCATACTTCCTGCAAATGGCCTCTTGTCCTCCATAATTAACTGATTTACTCTTTTTCTTTCTTTTTTAAAGATTTATTTATTTATTTGAGAGAGAAAGAGAGAAAGCGAGCCCTGGGGAGGGGGGAAAAAAACAGAGGAAGAGGAAGAGAGAGTCTTAAGCAGACTCCATGCTGAATGATGAGCCCAACGTGGGGCTCCATCTCAGGACCCTGAGATCATGACCTGAGTTGAGACCAAGAGTCAGATGCTTAACTGACTGCACCACTCAGGTGCCTCCATAACTGATTTATTCTTAAGTACAAGTTCCTTTAGGCAATAGATGAGAAATGGCATTACTACTGGGAGATTATTAAGGCAGCCATGCTGGACTGAGTGATGTTCCCTTCCAAAAAAATGTCTACCAAGGACCTATGAATGTAAACTTTTTTGGAAAAGAGACATTGCAGGTCTCATTAAGTTAAGGATTTCAAGATGAGATGATCCTGGGTTGCCTGAATGAGCCCTAAATCCAATGACAAGGATTTTTATAAGATGAGGAGAAGACACGGACAGAAGAGGAGGAAACCCAGGGCCAAGACCATGTGAAGAGGGAGGCAAAACTTGGAGGGGTGCTGACACAAGCAATGGAGCACCTGAGACCATTAGAAGCTTGAGGAAGCAAGGAAGGAGGCTCTCCTAGAGCTCTCAGAGGGAGTAGAGTCCTACAACACCTTGATGTCAGAGTTTCCAGAAAATCCATGTCTGTTTGAAGCTTCCAATTTTGTGATAATTTGAAGCTTCCATATTTGTGATAATTTGAAGCTTTCATATTTGTGATAATTTGTTATGGCTGTGGCAGTCCTAGAAATGAATATAGCCATTCATTTCTTAAATTGCTCTCCTTGAGTAATGGATAGAAACCATGTTCTATCATGACAAATGCCTATTTGTCATCTTTCCTTAGTTCTTAATCTTCTGATAGCAAGTGTTCCATTGTCAAATGGAACCTATTCTGTTAAAATGCTTGGCAGTGAAACATTCTTGAAGAAGAGCTCGAAATATTGGGGCAAAGTTTGGAATTCTTTCATAGAATTTTTTTTATTATAATTTTTTTAATTTTTATTAACATATAATGTGTTATTAGCCCCAGGGGTACAGGTTTGTGAATCGCCAAGTTTACACACTTTACAGCACTCACCATAGCACATACCCTTCCCAATGTCCATAACCCAACCGCCCTCTCCCTCCTCCCCTCCCCCCATCAACCTTCAGTTTGTTTTGTGAGATTAAGAGTCTCTTATGGTTTGTCTCCCTCCCAATCCCATCTTGTTTCATTTATTCCTTTCCTGCCCCTCAAACCCCCTATGTTGCCTCTCAACTTCCTCATAAGTCAAAAGTTTGGAATTCTTAATGAACATGGAACTATTCCTAGAAGATGAAAAATAAAAGAGATAGAGAGAGAGAGATGGGGGGTTGGGGAGGGGGAGAGGCAAATCTATTTGTTTGGAATTACATTTGAACTGATTTTATTCTACAGCTAACTTTTAAGATTATTTTTCTTGAGTTCAGTCATGCTGATTTCTTATAGAAGGAAAATGTAGGTAAGTTTCAGAATGATTAAAGTGCTCTAACCAGCATGAGTTCCTCCAGGCTTTGGTAACACCCACAGGTGACATTAAGCCCTGTGGCAGTACCCTGCTCTCAGCAAATCTGGATTCCTGCCGCTATAACCATTGATCCTGTGCCTCCTTTCAAAGACTTTAATCACAGTGCATTTCTTTCAGGCGAGGTTAGCTGAGAAATACAGCTCTGTGCAAAGGCTCGCCAGTGGGTTTTCCTTATTGTAAACAATTATTTTCATAATTTTCCTTTATTTATTCACTATAAAGTGAAAAGGAAGCAAAATCAAAGTGATATTTTTTCCCTAACTACCCTCTGCACAGTGTACTAGACTGTATAATTACAAATTTATCAGAATAAGTAGATGCAGGTTGAGATTTTAATAGCATTTTTTTAGCCAGCTGACTTTGGAAGTATGTATTAGAGACCTAGAATATAAAAGAAATGTAGAGCTCACCACAGTCTGTGCCTTATGCTGCTCGTACATGCTGGGTGAGTGGGCTTCCGGGATACATTTACTGCAAAGGATAGGTACAGAGAGATATGGTGATCAGATGACCCTCGCTCTTTCGAGCTGAGGACAACTATACAGAAAGAACTCTGGACAGGCTTTATGGAATGGAACAAAAAGAATAGATGGACCTTGCATCTAGAAATTTCTAAATGGGATAGCATGTGGTCTCACAGTGGTGTGGGTGGATTCTCAACAACTTATTTAGGCAAAAATTATACTTGGAATAAATTTGGAAACAGGACTCTCCATTTAGTGTTTTCAAAGAGTCCATGCAGTGGGAATTTCCTCAGGATTTGAAATGAATGTTTACTTTTGAGGTGTTTCCAACAGCAATTTCACTTCATTTTCTCATGTACTTTTAGGAAATTCAGAAGTTTCTTGGGACTGGCTAAAGAAAAAAATAGGAAGAAAGTTTCACTCTTTCATATCTGCTGAAACTTTCTAATCATAGCCACTTGGTTAGTCATAAATTCTGCGTATCTTCTCTTGTAAGGATTACCAAGGCTGTGTTGTAACACCCAAGGTGGTAATGAATCATGATTTCTTTCTGTCATCCAGAGTCAATTAGAGTTTTCTCAATCAGTTCTCTGTTGAAGTGCCCTCTGGTGCACACAATAAAATTCTTCAACCCCATAAAAGTTGCCCTAATTATTTCTGTTGGTGAGGCAGAGTCTCCTTGTCACATGGCAAGATGGTCGGGGTGTGGAAAACTACTCGTTGATGTCAGGGGTAGTGGTCCACAACATAAGATCTAGATGGAATCCCTTTTTATATTTTAATATATTATCACCATCACCAGTAGGGATTAATCTTGTCCATTGCCCTGTCTCCCCCAGTCCAGTTTCTTCCCAGTGAAAACATTTGTCACACTCTACTTGGTATTCAGTTTTTCAAAGTGTCTCTCTTTCCCACTAGACTGCCCTTGAAAACATAGTCACTTTTTAATGCTTTTTACACTGGATTCAATTGAAATTCCACTAAGAACCAGCAGACAGTCTTCATTTGAATACAAAATAGAATAGAATTTAGTTGTTATTCATGGTCTTTCTACCTTACAGATAGCTCCGGTGTTGGTGATATGACTTTGTTGAAGGAGGGCTGACTTGAGTTGTAGCATAGAGAAGTGGTTAGGATTTGGACAGGCAAACCTGAGCAAAAGGCTCTCTAGGGTTAAACAGTTGCCACAGAACTGGCTACAGATTAGGAGAAAGACAAAGAAAGAGTGTTACATATATATATGCAAATTATTTAAAAAGACATCTCATTTTAATTTTTTCTATTTATAAGAATATCATAAGAATTTTCATAATATTTTAAGTTTATCTAAATAGGAAAATACTTGTCTATTGAACTCTACAATGAGACACTTTTATTTTTCTTCTTGGATGTATTTGTGAAGAAGCATCAACTTGGATGGCAGTGTGGTCTTATAAAGGAGCCATGAAGTCAGGAAGGTAGACTGGCATTGACCCTACTGTCATGAGACTTTGGGCAAGGAATAGCAGCACCTTGTGCTTCCTTTCTTACTATTCTTTTTATAAAAGGGAAGATATAAAGTAGTTATTCCTATTTACAGATAAAGTGGAAATAAAAAGAGGTAGATGAGAACGGTTTAGATAAAAATATTTTGATTATTGTTATAACTCTTTAGTAAATTCTTGTTGATTCTGTGCAGGATTCAGAAGATGACATAGGGAAATCTACCAAAAAATACGTAGTTGTATCCTGAGCTTTAGCCTTTGTGTCTGATATGGTATCAATTTTTAAATTTTTAAAATTAAGATATTTTTAATGGAAGAATAATGGATATACAATGTTACATTCGTTTCAGATGTACAACATCGTGATTGGGTATTCATCATATACATTATGAAATGGTCAGTTACCATCTGCCACCATGCAATGCTGTTACAACATTATTGACTATATTCTATGTGCTGTATATTATATCCCAGTGTCTTGTAGATTTTTGGTAAGTCACTGGATAAGAAATTTGAGCAAGAACCCTTATAATCACTCTGGCTAGAGATCAGTCTGCCCATAAATTTTAATGGGGAATATTTACTAGAGACATTAAATAAAAGTCAGGATACCAATATAATACTCCATTTAAAAAAACTAAGGATTGTGACTTAACAGATGGTTATAAATTCTCTTGCAGATTTATTTACATTCTTGGTTTCTGAGAAATTTTGTGTACCATAGTCCCTATTTATGTGTCCCTTGTTGGCATATCAGTTAAATACATTTTACTGTGGTATTCTCCTTCAGACATATGACTGACTTTTTTTCTGTAGTCTCTTTTTCCTTCTTCTGTCTTCTATGTGGACTATCTGTTCTCTTCAAAAATGTTTAGTACTTTATAACTGTCATCTATGAGTCATTACAGTGCACATATGAGACATTTTGAGAGTATGTATTACTGATTGCTGGCAAAGAAAATAGAGCTAAGTGCAGGTTGTATCAGGAATCATCGTGGAGACACTGAGCCAAAACTCCAGAGTGTTTTCACACCCAGAGATAGGTTCACACTGCCACCTCAGCAGACACTGAAAAGTTCTTAACTTGGCGAGTGATCTTATAAATTTAGATTCTTCTTAGGATTTCATATTAATTAATACAGGATGATATTTAACTTTTATGGAAGAATGACATTTCAACTCTATGAAATGAAAGTAAAAACACCAATAGAATGTGACTTTTAAATTTTTTTCAATATATGAATAGTGATTGATTGTATTTTTTAAGTTTTTTTAAAAGATTTTATTTATTTATTTGACAGAGTGAGAGAGAAAGAGCACAAATAGGGGAGCAGCAGAGGGAGAGGGAGAAGCAGGCTCCCTGGGGAGCAGGATCCTGGGATCATGACCTGAGCTGAAGGCTTAACCGACTGAGCCATCTAGGCACCCCTAGTGATTGATTTTAAATCAGAATGTATCATGTATATAAATAGAGTCAATTACTTAGCTGTCATATATTCTATTATTGTCTTGCAGACTCAGTTTGATGTGTTGATTCAGAAACAGTTTTTAAATTTATAGTTAGCCCAGATTAGAAAGTATCTAAGGGATGCAACTAACCGGGGCATAGCTAAGGAGGGCACTATTTTGCAGTAATGGAGTCTGGTTGCTCCACATACTCAGGGTAACTGATGAATTCACAGATCTTTTTTTTTTTTTTTAATTTCCAGAAACATGTTACTAACCTTGCACAGTTTTCTTTCCTGTTATTCTACCAAAGTCACACAATTCTATAGTTGCAACAACCTTCCATACTATAGGCATATGTGCCCCCTTATGGTTCTCTGTGCAGCCAAGCTGCTCATCCTGTGACCAATACAGGTGGCTCAAGGACAGTTTCAGCAGCTCTAATCATCCCCTGGAATTGTGTGTAGAATTTTGTATGTAGCACATATGTGCATTCTTCTGCAGAGAGTAACTTCTCAGAAAAGATCCCTATTCCTCCAGAATAAAGAAACCCTACTTTCCTATCTGTGCCTTTCATTTGAATATCAGAGAAAATACAAATTGTAAGCTTTTGAGCCCTAAACACTGTAATATATATAGAATAGATTTCCATGACAAAAACACACGAGAACACTGAAACAAGCCAATATTAGTTCAAATGCTAGGTCTATTTCAGAGATCAAATATAACTGCAGAAATACTTACACCTAAGGTCCCATTTGTCTTAAATGAGGACTCCTGAGTTTCATCATTGAATTACTAGTGACTTGCACCATGTCCATTATATAATAGAAGTGGATAGAGAAGAAAGAAAGTAAGAATTTGGGGGAGCAGTATCATGTGCATATTAGATAAATTCTTAACAGTTACATACTCTGTCTCCCAGTTATACTCTCCGATGTAAGTGGTAGGTAGCCAGCTGTCCTGCAGAAGGCTGAGGGTGCTCTGTGTCTCTCTCGGTCCCTGTAAGTAAATGTCTAGCTTAGGAGTGTGGACCACATGGAATCATTCCCATGGTTATTTAATGACTCGGAAAGTGAGCACATGTATTTTAAAAAACCCTGCAGAGTACTAAGAAAATTCGCAAGTTTTTATTTAAAAACATGAGAAATGAGGAAGTGACTCTGGCTTTGAAACCCAGAATTAGTCAGTTTCATGTGTGTGGAAAAGTACCGCACTTTTTTCTACACTGAAGATACAGTAGGTTCTGTTTCTTTTATCTTTTTCCTAACACTACTATTTAATTCTTACAACACCCCAATCTGGTAGGTGCAGTTGTGTAAATGCAGGACAAATGTGAACACAAGATGTGGGTGACTCGAATCCCTTGGAGAAGGTTTGGATTGGAACTCTGGGCAATGTGACCATAGACCCATTCCCAGCAGTCTCACTGCTGCTTCCAGTGGGAATGGTGTGACTGTGGTTCTGTCGCTAGGTTTTGGGGGCTTTCCAGTCTCACTACCAGCTGAGGCTCCAGGCTCTGACTACCTCTCAGTAATGTTCTCAAACTTGGTTGTAGAGGCAGTGCTGTGAAAATGAGCTCCTGAAAGGAGGTTTAATGGGAAATAATGGAGTTTTACCACCAACTTTATTCTCTTAGATAAGATTTATGATCGCTGTTTGGTTTTGCTGTCTGGAAACAGGGAAATAAATATATAGGAGTTCTTTCACTTTTAATTTCAGTGTTCAAGAGTGACCAGAGTATGATGAGAGGATTGTATCTTCTTCCCACAAGATTATTCTGTGCTACCCTCAGAGCATCTATTCCCTAAATAAATATTGTTATTTGAGTCCCCACTATGTGTACATGGCACCATGTTATATTCGGTTCCATGGTTCTAGGTCACCAAATAGGTGATCACCTGTACTTGCAGAAACATTGTATCCTCAAGGAATAGCAGACATTTACAAAGTAGGAAACATATCTCCAGCACTTTTTCCCCTCCATGAAAAGGTCATGTTCTTCTGGGTGAAGAAGAAACACTGTATTCACTGTTAAACAGGGGACTTCTTTCCCTAGCCCCTGAAATTATGAAATGGACCTGTTAAAATTTTACAATTGATCTTATTGGCCAGGTGAAATAAGGCTAATAACAATTAAAAAATTAGAAAAATACTACTATATGCCAGATGCAAAGCTAAGATCTTTATATGCTTTATTTTATCCAATATGCACAATAATGTCATGAAGTATGTACCATTATCTTTCCCATGTTATGGAAAGAGGCACAGTATTTGCCTTCTAGGGTTGCCATAGCAAAATACCACAAACCAGATGGTTTAAACAAAGAAAATTTATTTTCTCATAGGCTAAAAGTCTAAGATCCAGGTGTCAGCAAGGTTGGTTCCTTCTGAAGGTAGCGAAGGATGGGCCTCCTCCAGTTCTTTCTCTTTGTCGTATAAATGGCCACCTTCTCCCTGTGTCTTCACATGATCTTCCTGTGTGCTTCTGTGCCCGCATCTCTACTTCCTGTAAGGATACCAGTTGTTTGTAATTAGGGCCCACCCTCATGACCTCCTTTAATTCAATCAGCTCAAAAAAGACCCCACCTACAAATCTGATAACATTCTGAGGTACTCGGGGCTAGGACATCAATATTTGAAATTTGTGGGATGGGGGACACAATTCATCCTCTAACAGGTACCGAAGGCTAGAGAGGTTTAATAACCTCCCCCCAAATCATACAACGGGAATGAAGTAAAAAATCATACTGTCCACAGTGACTGTGCCTGATCCTATGTCCTCTACGTTATCATCTTCATTAACTGGTGGAAAATCTGCAGGAAGAAACACAAGAGGACATGAACTGTGGGCCTTATGTTTTCATAGATTCTAATAGCCTTGAAGTGTTATCAGGAGGGTGGATGGAAGGAGGTTTGGTGCAAAGTGACCAGTGTTGGTACCTGTGTATGACTGTTGGATTCTGGCCAGATTAATGAGGTCTTAGTCCCTCAGGAACCACCTGATTTCCAGGCAGCATGTGCAGTATTATCCAGACTTCCTGTTTTCCACTTCACTTATTCCTCAAACATTTATTGCACACTTACTCTGCCCTGTCAGATGGCAAGGGTAGAGGTCTCTATGGGGTGCAGTCCCCGCTCTCAGAGCCTTTGCCTCCCAGCGAGGCCAATAGACAGATACACATTATATGAAATACCATATCAATCAGGTAGATAGCTCTAAAGAGAAGATAAAACAGATAAAGGGATAGAAAGTGAGGAGAAACATGGAGATCTGGGACAAGTGCTCCAGACAGAAGAGCATAAAATGTCCCCAGGTGGGATTGAGCTTGCCCATTCAAGGAACAGCAAGAAAATGGGGGTGGCTGGGGCGCAGAGAGCAAGGGAGGGGAAGTAAAAGGCGACCAAGTCAACAGTTGGCGGTCAGGATCTGCAAGGCCCAATAAACCAAGGTGAGGAGTTGGGATCTTATTCTAAGTGCAACATGAAAACTTTGGAGGGGTGTGAGTGTGTGTGTGTGTGAAGTGCTGAGTTGGAAGATTATTATTCTGGGAGCTCCATGGAAAATGGAATACATTGGGATTGGGGTGGAGAGTAGTAGAAGAAGGAGGCCCAGTTGGGTCATTCTCTGAGTCAGTCCTTCAGGATGTGCAAGAGAAGAACACATACCTGGAGCTTCAAATCCTGAGTTTTATTTTTGGCATGACTATTGACTCAATTCTTTGTAATCTTGAATCAGTCCCTTAAACTTCTACTTATTTATTTATTTCAAATATTCCATTTATTTGACAGACAGAGAGAGAAGCAGACTTTCTGCTGAGCAGGGAGCCCAATGCAGGCCTTGAACCCAGGACCCTGGGATCATGGCCTGAGCCAAAGGCAGGTCCCCAACCCCTTGTGCCACCCAGGAGCCCCAGTCCCTTAAACTTCTTTACAGAGGCAAATGTGCATCCTCAAGTAATGAAAAAATTGACAGATATTGTGCTTTTAGAATTGTGAGTTATAGGTGTTTGAGAAAGTAGGAGCTTATGAGTAGGAGAAAGTAGAGACAGTCAGAATATGATTTGTCTGCAGCCGATGGAGCCAGCATGATCGTTCCATTTGCTCCAAAAGGTCACGTTGAGGTAGAAAGGAGCACTTACTGCTGGAATTATTGATGCTCCAGCTAATATGTTTTCCCCACAAAAGCAGCCTTCCTGTCTGGCTGGAAGCCTGGGGACAAGGCCTCAGCCAACTGGGTGCAGCATCAACTCTGCTACAACTAATCCCTTGGTATCCTGTCTGGCTACCAGGATGGAAACGGCCTCTACTTTCCAGGCAGCCCCAGTGGATGCTGTTTTCTGCAACCCGATTCTTTTAAAAGTGGAGGGCCAAGTCCCACAGAGCCGAAGCCAGGAAATACCAGACACCTAAGCTTTGGGGAATCAAGGAGTCAAAGAATCTAACAGTGTTGGCTTGTAGTGGTTCACTTGGATCAGAGCCTCCTGAGAAAGATTCCTGTAAATGGCCTGGATATATATTTGGTTTCTCCCTGCAATAACATTCTAGGACATTCGTTGCCTCTGCTCAGGGCTCTCTGAAGCAAGCAGTAGTTACGAGCAATGGGAATAGTCACTGTACATACATATCTTGGTAAATCTGGCTCCCACTGGTAGAAATTTTGAACGCCCCCGAAAGAAGAAGATACACATTTTTTTGGCATTGACATTTACATGAGTCTTTAAGAGACGGTCACAAAATATGACTCTGGACAAATGAGAACAATGTGATAGAAAAGTCCAAAGTTTCCCTGTAATTCTTATACTGGTCCCTGGACAGGAAATTAGAGAAAGTTTCAGGTGCTGTTGACCCTCTTGATGGATTAAGTCTGAATGGAAGTAAAACAGAAGACATTAGTTACTTTAGAAACAAATGCTCTTACTAGAAAGAAACTATTGTATTGAGGGACTCAGATTATATCCAAAGGAGGAAAAACGCCCTGCAGATAATTTAGTATATTCAACGGCAGTATTTCCTTTCCAAAACAAGAACATAATCAATTTCAAAAATTGCTCTAAGAGCAGAATATTCTCATGGGGGAGACTTTTAATGGTATTCCATACCAGGAATATTAATTATTTTTCTCCTTGTTCACTTTTCATAATAACTTCTTTAAATTTGTTCATCATAAACCATATTTTGTTTTAAAAGGCTTTACTGCTTCTGAATGTCTTGTCTGATTTTAAAAGTAAATTGAAACAAATTTAGATATTTATCTTAAGCAGAGAAATCAATATATACAGAGAACCGTAACTTTCTTGAGCAAAAACTTCTAAAGGGGATGAGGAAATCCTGCTTACATGAACTTGGCTTTCAAAGGGTTACATGAAAAAAGAGGAGAGAATATAAGCAAAGTGTATTAAACATTACCCGTTATGAGTTTAGCACTGGGGATTGGAGTGAGCAGTTGAAATAGCTGATATTGCAAAGATAGATTGATTTTGTGAGGTACCCTACATTTTCCCTCTCTGCTTATTGCACATCAGCACTTATAAAAATGAGTTTGCATTCTCCGAGCACACATCCATGTGCAGTGGGTCTATAATTTAGAAGTGTATTAGTGAGAACATAAAGCTAGCCCAAGTCTAAAATATTTATAAATTACTTGCACTAGTAAGGGCGATACCTGCTGGGATAAAGTATGCATTTCTCAGCTTTGTCAAATTACATTCATGCTTGTGTTCAAAGAAGATAATTTGCCGAACAGTCAGGTTTTGTTAAAAGTGTATTTTCTAAATCACTTTAGTATATCAAAAGCCAGGTTTGGATGGCTTCAACCACAGCATTTCTAATATGAATGGCAAAGATCTCCTAATCAAAGAGTTTCTGATACATATGCAGAGAAGATCTCCTTTATGACAGCTAAGCTATGAGATTTGATCCTATAGGATAAGCAGAAAATGCTCTGCAAAAAGGAGGACAAATCCCAAACTCACAATTTCTAGCCCAAGACAGTGAGTGGGGAGGCGATAAAGGTGGGAGAGGCAACTTGTCAGAACTTCTCTGGACAGGGGAGGTACATGTGGCAGGTTAAATGGGATTCTGAGAAACTGAAGACTTGGTCATTTTAATCTTTGAGGCTCTCAGAGGAGACCACCTGGCAGAAGCCCCACACAGTTACCTGGAGGTGGCCACAGCAAGGTCAAGGTGGTGGGTGAGAGAGGCATGGGAATTTGGTAATCCGGAGAGAGCCTGGCATTTTGTTTTCCATGCCACCCTTGGGCTCTAGGTGGAGTTAAGGCAACTGTAGATGACTGTGAGCACAGAAAAGGGAAAGGGAAGGCAGGCTGAAAGTGAGGAATGGTCATATGGGGCTAGCCATGGGGAGGCAGGGGTGAGCTGCAGTAGGGTTGTGGGATGCAAGCCCGGTGAGGCTGACGTGGAGATAGGCAGAGTGAGAGAGGTCTATGATGCTCACAAGACTCTGAGTGAGAGGATGAGACCACAGGGAACACTAGCCTCTGCTGAGTCTCTTATGCCAGCAGGATGCCCGCAGTGGTTCCTGCGACACCTCAGTACTTCTAGTGCAGGGAGTGACCCAAGCCAGAGACTGACAGACTCAGGCTGGAATTGAAGAGTCTGCCTTTCTCCTTCATCCTGCAGTCATGGGCACCCCATGTCTCTCCCTGCACCCAGACTACTGGGTGTTGTGGGCAAAGATCTCAAGCACTGAATGTTACTTTACCTGAAGAAACATTATTTGTTGAATATATCAAGTCCTGGCTTAGGAGCAGGATAGAGGTAGTCATAGAGAAATAAATTACTTTTTTTTCCCCATGTCTCACTCTGATTTAACAAGAGTGGGACCCAATAGCAAGAAAAATAGAGCTGGCCAGACGTGCACTCTGCGTTTATTTTTAAGGTTTGGTTTGGGTCTCCTGATAACCTGAGAGGCAAGGAGCCATAAGCAAACAGAGAGGGAGTCATTTCAACAGGCAGAGACCCTTCACTGCGCAGCCTGCGAACTTTTGATGGTTCATGATTAAGCCTATAACACTACATAGGAGATTTAAAAGCTTATACTGCATGTCCAAGTCTATGCATTTGTGGGGCAGAATCTATTGTAGCAGATTATCAAGAGTCTACCATACTAAAGAGGTTAAGAACAATTTTCCCAGGACACCCTCATTACAATCTAAATCCAGTTATTTCTGACCCTAGAAAGCCTCATCATGGGACATCTCTGGATTGGAACTGAGGACAGAAGGCATGATTCATGGGAAGAGGTAATACCTAGCTGGTCTGTAGAGCTCTCTTGAGATCAAGATTGTTAGCTTTACTACAGACATTCCAGAAGCATATTAGGTGGAGGTAGAATGCTTAATCTACCAATACTAAGCCCAAATTGAATATTGATGTAAAATTCATGATTCCAGGATGATCTCAAGGATGCATGGAACTGAATAACTGACTAGAAATTCCTGCTTTCTAACTAGTTGCTGTGGTCATTTTGAGCTCTATGGGGAGCTGCTTATCATGAATGTTGTGGAAACGTAAGTAAAGGAATAAAGGTATATAGATTGGAATGTTTTAACTGAAGACACTGGCTTTCTGGATCCAAATGACTGACACAGAAATAGGCAGTCAAGAGCCACTTGTGTGTTGGGCTGAGTAGCAAGTACCTACTGTCTTGAGGTTGCTGAGTTCTCTGCCAAATTTTCCACCTGTTTTTCAGGCCTGACCAGCCTGAGGATAGAAGAATAATAGCCATTAACTAGAGTTTCTTCAACATCACTCCACCTGCCTCATAGAAATGTTGCCAAAATTAGTTTGGAAGTTGTAATGCATAAGCCATGTCTTACGGTATTCACATCCTGTGCAGTTCCCATTCCACAGTGAATCTAAATCAACCTTCTGGCTTTTTTTTTACCCATAGAATGTGGCAGAAGTGATGCTATGCTAGTTCCGAACCTGAGCCTCGCCAGACCTCAACAACCCTGCTTTTGCTCTTTGGGGACCATGAGCTGTAGCATAAAAAGACCAGTTATAGTGCCAGAGACATTCAGGAGGGACCACTATGAGGGGTGTTGAGGAGAGGGAGAGGCCTTGAGATTTGCACGAAGAAGGTGAGAGACTCCACCATCCCAGCACCCAGCTAAAGTCAGCCTGTTGGCATCCCTGCTTGTGCCCAAGAACTGGGAGCAAAACCACCCAAGGCACTCCATCCCACCAGCTATCTAAAATGCAGCACATGGGAGACCAAGCAAAACACAAAGCCACCACACCCCTGAGTCTGAATTAAGTTGGGAATTATGAGGAATAATACAATAGGTGTATTTCAGGTCACTGTGCTGTGTGTGGTTTGTTATTTGTCAACAAATAACTAAACAGAACCAGCTAGTCGGGTCCCACGCAGCCCACACAATCATTAAAAACAATAAGATGCTCTTTGTTTCAGCCACTAAATTTTAAGATGGTTTGTTACGCAAACCAAATAGTTATCTTGAACAAAAATCAAGAGTGATTAGTTTCCAGCTTTCGCTTGGCACTCAGACACCGATCCCTGGAGTCTGGGCTAAGAGTCAAGGCTCAACTAAATGTGCAGAACCACCTCTGTCTTTATGCATTCACCTCCTGTCTGTTACCCAGGCTGTTGACTATGACACTAAGTGTTAGTTCTACTCCTAGTTGGCTGGTTGGCCATCAACCAGATTCCTGGTGATCTCACCTCACCTATCCGCTTGTTATGTCCAGAAGTGCTTGAGTTTAGAATGAACACCACTGAAATTCCAGCTGAGGCCTCTGTTGCTGAGAGCTTGATATCTTAAGGAAGAATTAGTTTAAAAGAACAATTAAAAAAAATTTCCTAGGAGTCCAAATAAGGATGAGAGTTTCCAGAGGCCCCTAAATTCATGTAATCCATCATCTGAAGTTTTTCCCTGTCGATGGCTGCTTGTCAAACAGCACATTGGAAATCAGCAGGGTTTCTCTCTAATGTCCCATTGAGTGGCTATGAAATCATAGATGGCACACGGCTGGTGACCTTTGAGCAGACACTCAGTGTTTAGGCAGCAAACACCAGTTGACCTCAGAACTGAGAGGTGGCTCAAATAAATGGAGTCATGATATTAGAATGGGTTCTTTAAAGCTTACAGTAAATTGGCTGCTCTGCCCCTGGTCTTCAGATGGATTTGTATAAGAGATTGTTCCAGCTCATGGAGATAACTCTGTCACCTCTTCTTTGTGGGCTTGGCTCCTACTAACTGCATTTGCATGGAAATCCCAGACGTTTAAGAAAACATTCCCATCTCTTCTCTCTCTTTCTTTTTTTCTCGTTCTAACCTGCTGGTCCTAGCAAATAGGTCTTTTGTAGATGTGCCATTTCAACTAAGATGAATAGAGTTTGAGTTAAGAGTTAAAGGTAAAGGTAAGCAAGTTGAGTTTTATGAAAAAAACTGTTGCTTAGCTATGAAGTCATAGCAATTGTCCCTGGACTTCCTTTGATAGAAATACTAATATTTTCTTTATGAATGCACTCACTACCTCTATTTAAAGTGTGTCTATTACATGCCTTCAAAACTAACCATATGTCTAATGGATTTCCTCAACATTTTTAATTAAAGTTAAATGAAGACATGAAATGAAAGAGAAATGCCATGCCTTTTATTTAACATCAGATTTTTTTTACAGAGCTTAATGCAAACAAGCTAAACAGAAGAGTTCTTTATCAATTTCTGCCACTGCACATCATACCCAATAAAAATCACACACACACACACACGCACATGCGTACATACAGAATTTGTCAGTTCAGTTAACAATAACAGAAAGAATGTCTTGAAGATCTAAAGGAAGTGGATGCACTAAATTGCTTATTTGTGTTCATGAGAAATTAAGACACTTTTCTTCTTACATTTTAGATCTACTATGTAATTCTTGTGGTTTCTGCTCTGTGTCTCTATACTGCTAGTGTGAATGGCACTGGACAGTCTTTAGGGAATGGGTGTCCAGTAGGCACTGGAATTACACAGCTCATTCGTGAGCTCATCAATTACCTCTGACTGCATTTGTCATGTAAAGTGATGCCATTAGGAACCTGTCTGTGCCTGCATTACCCTTTGAGGAGATCTTCCTCCAGTCTCCATGCTGGCTCTCATGCAGGACCCAAGCATTGTTGTTTTTTTCTGAGTCTGGAATACACTTGTCTGTGGGCCTCTGGCAACATTTTGTTGAGTCTGCCCTATACATATGTGTATGGATCACACATCCCACACACATAATCTCATGAATCAAACAGAGAGTAACAAACCAAAAACATCTTAATCCTTAAGTTATGTTTCTTACTACTATTTTGTGACATAGCATTAGTCTGTACAGTATATGCTTGAATTATGCCTTACCCTATGGAGCAGCATTGCTGCATTTATTTACAAAATAATTTGAAAATTTTACCTTTTAAGAAAATGCTGTCGTGATGAAAGGCACTCATTTTGTCCCCAGAGCCAGTCTTCTCTCCATAGTCAAATAGCAAATGGTTTCATCTTTCATGTTTCATAGAAGAATTCCAGCTGTTTCTGATGTGGGCTTCATATTCTCTTCCAAATACTACCAATGTTTTGTTTCTGGTATTTTTACAGTATAATTTCTTTTCTCCCTTTCTCCTTCCTTTCCTTTTCCTTCCTTCCTTCTTTCCTTCCTTCCTTCCTTCCTTCTTTGTTGGTCCTTATTCCACAACAGATTTGAAATATCTAAATATGATTACAAAAAAAAACACCCAAAACCCAAAGAGTCACTCCCATTTACCTCTTTCCCACAATGAAGTTGTTATAAAAATGGCCCCCAAAGGTGTCATCCATTCCCCAAACCCAGTCTTCTATGATGTAAAATTAAATGAAACTCAGTTGAGATTTTCATCTGGGGTTTATATACATAATACTATGTATATAATTATTATACTAGTATAGTATAATTATTACATAATATATATAGTATACTATATTATACTATACTATATATATTATATGTAATATATAATATAAAATAATATAAATATTATATAATATATATAATATAGCATACTATACTATATATATTATATATAATAATAATTATACTAGTATCTAAGCACAAATATAATTTTTTTTTCTTCCAGAAGCACTGCTTCACAAGTAAAACTCTTCAAAGATCTGTAAGATCCTTGTAAATTAGGATTTGGAGAGTCTTTCCAATTCCTCAGGCTTCAGTGTCGCATATTTCTAGACTGAAGAAAATACAAAACAAATGGTTTCCATTGTTTTGAAACTGCATCCTGATTCATCAATAGCTCTTTCCAAAATTTCCTTGAAAACTTTTCTTCTAACCAAACACGTTGGAGCACTTTCATATGGGGGAAGAAGATTCCTGAGCAGTGTCATCATGAAACCTATTCTGTTTCAGGCTTCTCCTGAGTAATTAGAGCAGTCCTGTGCTTTTGCGATGAACTGTGCTCCTGTAGCATCTGGAGCCTCTGGCCTTTATATGCTCTTCTGTGTTATGATCAGCAACAAGAGTATCATTGAATTTACATCCCCTGGGCTGGTGATTTGGTTGGTAATCAATTCCGTTAAGAGGAAACAAAAACAAAAATCTAGTTTCCCTAAGATGTTAGCAGAGAGGTGGCATAAAAACAAAGCAAGTCCATCTTCTGTGAATTTAGTTATAAGAGAGCTTCCTGCGTCTGTGTTTAATTCCAGAGCAGCCTCCAACCTCCCACCTTGAGACGGACAGGAGGCTCCATGCACACGTACATGTGTACGCTTAGACCTGGCTCTCTGAAATCCCAATAAATCGTATACCTCTGCCCCTCACAAGGCCAACCTGTGGGTTAGGAGAGTAAGGTTGAAGGTTAGTGCACACAGAAAAAATGACTATTTATGGGCCTACTTTTAACAAGAGTTCTTCAAATTTTAGTTCATGGGAACTAGAAGGAAAATACAGCAGGCAAGTTTGAATGTTTTCATAAAACTCAAGTTAGGGATTTTATTCGTTTCCTTGGATTCTAACAAAGTGCCCCACACTGGGTGGCTTAAGACAGCAGAAATTTACTCAGTTCTGGAGGCTAGAAATCAGAAATCAAGGCAGGGTTTTTTCCTTCTGGGGGCTCTGAGGGAGAAACTATCCCATCCTCTCTCCTAGCTTCTAGTAGTTTCTGGCAATCCTTGATGTTCTTTGGCTAATAGATGCATCACTTCCATCTCTCCTTTGATTTCACATGGTAGTCTTCTCTCCGTATCTGTGTCCATGTTTTCCTTTTTTTTAGGGACATCAGTCGCATTGATTTAGAGCCCACGCTACTCCCCATGACCTCATTTAACTTGCTTACTCCTGCAAATATCCTATTTCCAAATAAGGTTGCATTTATAGGTTCTGGGTAGTTGTGATTTGAGGTAAGGGCACTATTCCACCCAGTATAGACACCATTTCGTGTAGGGAGACAAGTGAGAGCCATTGTTAAATTCCCCATCATTAGCAGGAGTCACTCCTGCTCAGGGTCCATGCTGGAAAAGGCTAGAGGGCTCTTGACTTGGCCCATCTCACTCGCTGCAGCTAAGACACATTGGTTCTATGCTGATGTCTGTCTTATTGTAGCAATATATACTACATATAATCTTAAATGAATGCTTTCTTTCTAATTAATACTCTTACCTCCCCACCGGGATAGATTTGTCATTTTTCAAGAAATAACTCTTATAGGAAGCAAGCAGATCCTCCTTCAGAAGATTAAATTGAGGAAGAAATTCCAGATGTCCATACCTAACAATATTTTTTTGCAACTAACTTTGGCGATGTCTACATTTTCCCAGTAGCTTAAATTCCTGATAGAATAGCTATTTGATCTTTTCTTATCAGTTATAATAGACAGTCAATTTCTGCCTCAAATGAGCTTTGAACAAAAACAGGAATTGGTTGAGAATGATGGTTCTTCCTTGATTGAACATATCACTATTTCTTCTTTCTCTTTTTTCTGATGAGTCACTTTTGCTGGTGACAGTACTGTCCGGCTTACTTCTAATGAGAAAAAACCTGGGCATTGCATTATGAGGTATCCAAAAGTGAACTCATGTTGTCTGTCTGCTAAACAGATGGCTTGGTCTTGGTCAGCATTCCCAAAGAGCTTTTCTTCAGAATACTAATATCTTAGGAGATTGTATTTGATATTCTGTGACGAAAAAGTGTCCATAGACAAACTAGTTTTGGGAATAATTGGATTTTAAACACATTCTAGAGATTCTTAACACACATTAACATATCAGAGACCCTAAACATCACAATAAAGAAATCTAGAAATCTAAGTTGGCCTACTCAGTGTTTCCTTTCAAAAAAACTTCCAAATATTTTTTCTAATATGTAAACAATTTGGAAAATACTGCTAAGTCTTTTAGTTGGAGAGAAAACCAGATATCTTGTGATAGCAGTTACTGGTATGTGATCTCACCTGAAAAATTAGAGGATTAATAACTGCTCTTTAATTTTGTTGTTTGCTTTACTCTTTTATCTCATGGGAAGTTCTCAAGACATGTCAAAGATGTCAGTGATAGAAAGATGTAGAAAAAAACACGTTTTTCTTACCTTAGGAACAGACCTCATTACTTTTTTTGGTCTAAACAGACTTTATTATTATTTTTTTTTTAGATCTTGGTTTTTTTTTTTAAGTAATCTCTATGTCCAATGTGAGGCTCAAACTCACAACCCCAAGACGTCTTGCTCCACCAACTGAGCCAGCCAAGCACCACTTGGTGGAGTTTCTTTTTTAGATCAGTTTTGGGTTTACAGCAAAATTGAGGGGAAGGTACAGAGATGCCTCATATCTTCCCTTCCCCCACATAAGCTCAGCCTCCGCCACTATCAAAATTTGCACTAGAATGGGACATTTGTTGTAAGTGATCAATCAACACTGATACATCATCATCGTCCAAAGTCCATAGTTTAGAGTAGGGTTTACTCTTGGTGATGTATATTCTTTGGGTTTAAACAAGTGTATAATAGCATGTTTTTACCATCATAGTGTCATGAGGAATAATTTCTCCGCCTTCCCAAATCCTCTGTGCTCAGCTCATTCATCCCTTCCTCCCCTTAACCTCTGACAACTGCTGCTTCTGTTGCTGACTCAACTGCTTTTATCATTTCCATAGTTTTGCCTTGTTCACAGTGTCCTGTAGTTGGAATCATACTGTATTCAGCCATTTTGGATTGGCTTTTTTCACTTAGTAAAATGTATTTAAGTTTTCCTCCATGTCTTTTTATGGCTTGATAGTTTATTTCTTTTTAGCACTGAGTAATCATCTATTGTTTGGATGTACCACTGTTTATTTATCCATGAAGAACATCTTGGTTGTTTGCAGGTTTTGGCAATTGTCAATAAAGCTTCTATAAACATTAATGTGCAGGTTGTATGGACATCAGTTTTCAACCCATTTGGATAAATACTAAAGAGTGCAATTGTTGGATTTTATAGTAAGAATATGTTTAATCTTGTAAGAAGCCGTCAAACGTCTTCCAAAGTGGCCACAGGGTCTTGCATTCCTACCATAATGTAGGAGAGTTTTGTTCCACATCTTCAGCAAGCATTTTGTGTTGCCTGTGTTTGAGATTTTCACCATTCCAACAGATATATAATGGTATCTCATTGCTGTTTAAATTTGCATTTTTTCTGATGACATTTGATATGGACCATCTTTTCATATGCTTATTTACCATATGTGTATCTTCTTTAGTGAGATGTCTGTTCAGGTGTTCTGACTATTTTTTAATTGTGTTTTCATTTTCCTGTTTTTGAATTTTGAGAGACCTTTGTATGTTTTCAATACTAGGTTTTTTGTCAGACACGTCTTTGGCAAATATTCTCTCCCAGTCTGTGGCCAGTCTTATCGTTTTCTTGATAGTGTCTTTAGCATGCTAGAAGTTCTCAAGTTTGATGAAGTTCAGCCTTATCAATTATTTCTTTCATGTGTTATGGCTTTGGTGTTGTATTTAAAAAGCCATTGTCATGTCCAAGGTCACCTAGAATTTCTCCTATGTTATCTTCTAGATGATTTATAGTTTTGCATTTAACATTTAGGTCAATAATCCATTTGAATTTATATTTGTGAAGGGTATAAAGTCTATGTCTAGATTAATTTCTTTGTGGATGTCCACTTGTTCAAGACACCATCTTTGCTCTATTATATTGCCTTGCTCCTTTCTCAAAGAT
This sequence comes from Mellivora capensis, assembly GCA_004024625.1. Classification (NCBI taxonomy): domain Eukaryota; kingdom Metazoa; phylum Chordata; class Mammalia; order Carnivora; family Mustelidae; genus Mellivora; species Mellivora capensis. The sequence continues at coordinate 41,472 of PISX010006386.1, forward strand.
CGATCGGCTATATTAATAGTGAATATCTTGGAGATTAAACTCACAAAAGTATTGGGGAAGCAATGGCCAGGTCACTCTGGAGTTTTTATCTCTCAGGTTTATCCACAGTGAGCCTCCAGTAATTTGTCAATTATACTTCAGATTTTTCTACCTCAGTTCTTGTTACCATGGATTTCTACTTGTGGGTTTCTGCTCCTATAAATTTGATTCTCTATAGTCACTTGTCTCTCTATCCAATTTGAGGGTCAGTGTTTTGCCCTGTGATCTCACTTCTCTGAGAGATCTAATGGGTTGATTTTTCAATTTGTTTGGTTTTTCACTTTTATGATGGAGTTGGGATTTCCAAGCTCCTAACCTGTTGGACTAGAAACCTATCTCTAACAACTTCACACCTTTTGATCAGTTACTTTCTATGAAAAATGTTAGCATCAGACACCATGGAATTCATCCATTTGAATGGAAATCTTAGGGCTTTTACATTCAACAGGGTTTTACAGTCTCAAAATGGGCTTTCCTGTGCTTTGTCTCATGATGACTGGACCTTTTTGGAGCAAAACCAACCTTTCATTCTCTCTTTAGGTATAAGAGATTGGGCTCAGAGAAGTTGAGTGACAACTTTGTACAGCAAATAAACAACTCAGGTCTGAATTTTTTTTTACTCCAAATCCAGAACTGCTTCTTAAAACTTCAAATAGCATCATTTGTTAAATACTGGAACTTAGTATGAAGATCGATCTTAAAAATAGTGGCTTAGAGGTATAGAGGAAAATTACCCAGAGCAAGGCCCAGGCCAGCAGGCCCCAGAAGATGGAAAGTTACTAATAAGCTAGAGATAACCAGAAGCCCTACTGCGAGCAAGAGATAACCAGCTGCTTCTGCTTCTGTAAACAGGCTTCCCACCACAGGCTCCCTGCATTACTGTTCCCACCTAAAGGAGCCCCACTCCCCCAGGTTAAACCTACCTACCAGCAGTCAGCATGGCCCTTGGAAATTGACTGCCTGCAGTCCCCTAGAAAATCCCTCTAACCCCATTGCCCAGAACTTCAAATGTGAGCCCATCTGGGTCCACTAGAGTAAAATAAATCTGAGTTCTCCTACTTTTCTGGGTGTCTCTCAGTCTTCATGTTTCCACAGCAGAGGAAGTTAGTTTACAAAATGGTGAAGTGGATGGGCTTGTGAGTCAGGTGGAGCCGGGTTCTGATCTCAGATATGTAGTTTGCTAGTTTTGTGATTTGAGAACATTTTTAAAGCTCCGTGTGTTTCAGCTCACTAGTTGCAAAAGGAGGCTGACTCTACCTACTTTGCTGAGATGTTGTAGAGATTAAATGAAATGATATATTCAAAGAGCTTGACGCAACACATAGAGCATAGTCCATGATTGAAAAGACTTGGTGTCTCGTCTGTGTTCCTCGCCAAGAGATCTAGCCTGATATGGGACAGTTTGGAGTCCAAAGGCAAAAGGGAAGTCAGTTCAGGGCTTCAGCCCAGTGAAGTGGTTGGATTCAATTCTTGAAGAGTTCTAGATTCAATTGAGTCAAACATATGATTTTATACATCGATCTTCATTCATTTATTTATGAAAATTTATTGAGCCAGGCACTGCTTTCAGTGCTTAGGACCCATCAGGGAACAAAAACAGACAACGATCCCTGCCCCGAGAGAGTTTCTGTGTTAACAGAGAAAGATAGGCAAAAAAAGAATTGGCTAAATAAATGAGGAAATTATCTCCTGTGTTAGAAGGTAATAAGTGCTACAAATAATAGAAAATTGGAGCAGAGCAAGGAGACTGAGAGGGACAGCTTGTAATTTAATAAGGTTGTCAGTTTGGCCTCATTTCAAGATGAAGTTTAAGCATACCCTTGGAGGGGGTGAGGGGAGAAAAGGGAAGAGCTTGGGGGAATGAGCACAGGAAGGCAGGGAAAGAATCGAAGGTAAGAGGATGCCTCACTGTGGGTAGGCAATTGGAAGGATTTTTGGCTTAACTCTGAATAAGATGAGAAGAGCCATTGTAGGGTTCTGAGCAGAGGAATGACTTGACCTGGTTCCCATTTTGAGGCAAGTATTCTGGCTGCTCTGTTAAGAATAAAAGCTAAAAGGGCAAGGGGGAAGGCATTTAGAAAGTTATTGCATTAATCCAAGCATGGGATGGTGGTGGCTAGTGCTAAAGCATTCTCCACTTGGAGGCATTAGAAAGTAGATGGATTCTGCGTATGTTTTGAGGGTAGAATGAATAGGATTTCCTGAAAAGATTCCTGAAAGACTGGTTGTGGTGGTGAGGGAAAAGGGGGCTCAAGCATGACTCCCAATTATTTAACCTGAGCTAAAGGATAAAGCTGAGCTAATAAGATGAACTAAAATGGAGTTGCTTCCCACCGTGGTGGGATTCCATATGAATGAAGGTCACGGCCACTAGCATGTGGCCATAACTTGGTTTTAGTCCACAAAGGAAATAGTTTTGAATTATGGCAGAATTCAATGCAGAATTAAGTAGCTGGAAGGGAGAAAAACCTTGATGCCACTATTCTTATTATGAACAGTCCCATTTTGTTGTGCCAACACTTGTCACCCAGCTGCCTGGGGTTCAGTGGTGACTATCACAGCAGGTCTTCAGGGGTAACTCTTGGGCATCAAGTTACCACTTAGAGGAGAGCTGAACTTGCAGTGTTCCAGCTGAATATCTAACACTAAAGCTGTAGGAGTTCTCTGCATGTTGTAGCTAATAGAAAAGAAAATGTATGAGAAAGGTAATAGCAGTTTTTAAATTTATAATGCCATATTGTGATTACAAGGAAGTAAAGGTGTATTTATTTCTGTCTGGATAAGAAAGCTTTTAGAAGTGTTTTAGAACTTTTAGACGTGTTCTAGGTAGGGACAGAGCAATTTAATTTCCATAAACTATTAAAATGATTCCTGAGTTGTTATTCCCTAAGCCACCAAGAAAATGATAATGCATTTTACCAGCAATATAGAGTTTGGTACATTATGGTCCTAAGCTTTTGTTTCTGCTTAAGATGTACTTGCAATTATTTTTCTCCCTTAGGTCATAAAAGTTTCCTCTAACAAATCACAGGAAATTTTCCTGAACTCTCTGTATAGCTTGCCCAGTCCCCGGTCAGTCATTTAATATCTCTAGACACCCAATAGTCTCTTTCTTAAGATGATATCTACAAAAATGCTCTGCAGGACCATATCTTATGCAAAATATCAGTAATCATGGAGTGAGTTGCGATTTATTTATTTATTCATCCAACACACACACACTGGTCACTTAACACAAAATAAATATTGCACCTGGCTCAAGAACCATATACATTTGCAATAATAAGATATGAAATTAACATATGCAAAGATAGGATAAAATAGGGTGCATAGTTTATTTGAAGAATTGAAAAACAAAGTGTGTAACTGAAGGAACATAAGAGAAATTCCTGAAAATATGAAGAATATTATGGGTTTGAATTGTGTTCCCTAAAATTGAAATGTTGAAGTCCTAACTCCAATACCTCAAAATGTGACCCTGTTTGGAAATAGAACCATTGCAGATGTGATGAGTTTAGATGAAGTCTTTTTTTTTTTTAAGATTTTATTTATTTATTTGACACAGAGAGAGAGATCATGAGTAGGCAGAGAGGCAGGCATAGGGAGAGGGGGAAGCAGGCTCCCTGCTGAGCAGAGAGCTCGATGCATGGCTTGATCCCAGGACCCTGAGATCATGACCTGAGCCGAAGGCAGGGGCTTAACCAACTGAGCCACCCAGGCACCCCTAGATAAAGTCTTTAAGGTGGGCTCTCATCTCATATGACTGGTGTCCTCAAGAAAAGGGGAGTTTGAGACCTAAAGACAATCGTGCACACAGGGACAATGCAATGTAATGTAATGCACACAGGGACAATGTAAAGCCTTCCAGAGGCTAGGAAGACCAAGACAAAAGAGCCAGAAAATTTGGTATCTAGTGAGGAACATCTTCCTGATTCTGGGATGGTTGTCTTCTTCTTGTGTCCTCATATGATGGATGAGAGGGGGAGATTTTGGGAGTCTCTTTTTCAAGGCCACTAACCCCATTCAGGAGGGCTCCACCCTCACCACCTAATTACTTCCCAAGGCCCCACCTCCTAATGCCACCACATTGAATATTATGTTTCAACATATGAATTTTGGGAAGAAACAAACATTCAATCTACAACACCATGTGAAGGTGGGAGCTATGTTGTCACAAGCCGAAGAAGCACTAGGAGCTTGGAGAGGTGGCTGGAACAGGTTTTTCCCTAACAATCAGAGGGACCATGGTCCTGCTGACACTTTGGTTTTAGATTTTTGGACTCCAAGTCTGTGAGAAAATATGTTTCCATTGTTCCAAGTCACCCAGTTTGCAATACATTGTTACAACAGCCCTAGTAAATTAATTCAGAGAGATTTGAGTATGTTGATGTTATCAGTTGGCCCAGATCCTGTAAAAGTCCTCTCTGGGAGTGAGGAGGAAGATATTTCCTTTTCTCTTGGAGGAGGAAAGTTCTAAATTTATAAAGCTTTCTCAAAGAACTAAAGGAATTTCAATATTTTTGCACCAGACCATAATGTAACCTTCTTCCTTAATTCTCCCAGACTGACTTAAATATTTATCTGTATGTGTGCTATTGCCCAATTCCTCTTAATTTGTTTGCAAGACCCCAAACTTTCCTTTTGAGGGAGTGAAGCAAAAAGGAATGGAAAAGGCAAATCCACTTTCATATTTTTTATAGGCGTATTGGAGGCGAACAGGGCCCCACTGACACATCACTTTAATGTCAGTACCTTTAAATCAATCACAAGTAGCAGATGTCAGTGCTTATTACTTTATGAAGAGCAAACTCACCAAAAAACCACTCTCTGCCAATCTACCCATGGTCCCATGAAAAGGTTCAAAGACCAAGATGAAACAAAGTAAATTAGCTGTTTCACATAGACAAAACAGGAGTCCCCTGCACAAACCATCCCTTTCTGTCAACAAAATGCAAGTTATAACCATTCATTCTTCTCAACAAGATACATGGTCGGGAGGATTACACTTTCAACAGAGGGTGATTATTACTGTTTTAGTGTCAACTTAGAGTGAGTATAATTTAGTGTATTTATTAGTCTCCTTTCCTCCCCAAGCCAGTGATTTGTCACTCTCTCCTGTATCGTTTACAACACCCGGCAAACAGATAGTCATTTTTTTCTTGCCCAAGCCAAGAGCTCTTGACACTGATAAATATACTACAAATGGACAAAAGTCTAGCTGGAGTGAGCTTGAGAGAGAATTATGGTATGTGACAAACTCAAGGCAAGTCGACCACCCTTGTGGACTTTCCCTATAAAGAAGAGATGACAAGCAGGTGACCAGTCCTGCCTGGGATTCCTGCCCTACTGTCACCCCACTACTTCACTGGACATGTTTTTAAAATTACTTTCATGTGGCTAAATATGATGATTGTTCTTGGTTTTCATCTTACTTTGACCTGCAGCCATCATTTGGCAGAATTCATTCCTCCCTTTCCCTTGAAACACTGTTTGGCACTCACCGCTGGGTTGCCTTATTCTGTTAACCTTCATACTATTTACCATGCTGCATGCTTCTCATGTGCCTGACACCTAAACTGAGGCCAGGATAAGTCAGCAAGGAAAAGATGGTACACACATGCAACGGAAAATAAAATGAGTAATGAATTCTTTATCTGAAAAGCATGGTCAGGTCATCAAGGGACAGGAAATTACCATGACAGAACTTTCAAGAGCAGGAAGCTCTTAGAATCCTAGGTCTGAAGGTTTGAAGGGGCTAGGAGGAGCAGCTACTGGTACTTATCAAGGGCTGCAAGAAAGGCAAGGTCTGGCTGCTGTTATGGTGTTTAGTAGGGGAGACAACCTCTGCCAATAGAGACCTCACAAGAAGAGAACAAGGAGATCAAATACCTGACATTTTTTCCTTCTGCACCCCCCACCCCTGCCCCTGCCTTACCCTATACATGCCTCCCATTGTCTGAGTGCAAGCAGAAACAAGAGCAAAGGAGTCTAGGTGTAGCACAGGTTGGTCTTAAACCACATAGAGAAGGATGGAGAAGGCTGAGGGTAGATCTGGAGGGAATGCAGAGACTCTAGCACTGAGAGTCCTAGGCAGTGCTCAGCCTCGGTCCTCCTTACCCTATGTCTAACCTCACTGGTGTTCTCACCCAGTGTCACGTTGTTACATTCTGTCAACAAGCTGTTGAGTCCCACATTTCTCTTCCAGCTCAAATCTTTCCCCTGAACTTCAGGGCCATACATCCAAGAGCCCGCCAGAGATCTTCACTTAGAAATCCAGTAGGCATTTCAAAATCAACATGTCCAAGATGTCAGTCTTATAAGCACACCCACCTGATCCTTCTCCAAGGTTTCCCCACCTCAGGAAGTAATAGTACATCCTTTGGTGACTCGGGTGGAAATCTCAAGCATTCTTTTTGACTCAGTCCATCTCTAATACACAGCTTATTCTCTTCACCAGAAAAGTGTAAGCATTATCTGACCCCTTCTCACTAACTCCACCATCTTCTGTTGGGTCAGCCATCAACATCCCTTGGCTGGATTTCTGCAGCTTTATCTGTCCCCTCTGCCCTGATCCTCCCTCTACAGACCATTTTCAATACAATAGTCAACGTGGTTCTTTTTACCTTAAGTCAAACCATGCCACTCTTCTGCTTAAAGCCCTCTGATGGTGGAATCCCACCTCATTCAGAGGAAATAGTCCAGACCATGCAATGGCCTAAAGTGTCTTGGATGAGCTTCTATCACTTTTCTCTCCTTCACTGTTTTCTAGCCACACTGACCTCCTTGCTGTTCCGGAAATGTGACTTTTTTTCCCCCTCCCAAACATGCTTCAGACTGAGGGCCTTTGAATTTCCTGCTCCCTCTACCTGGAACATGGCATCCCCCAAACCAGTGGCCCACTCATTCTCTCATCTTCAGTTTTCTGTTCAAAACATCCCTTGGACCCCTCAATCTGCCCTATACTTCTTACCCTCATTCCCTGTTTGATATGTAAACATATTACTTAAGAACTTCACATAATATTTTATTTATTTATTTTTAATATCTAGTGCAGGTTTTCGTTTAGGTATACACCCTAGAGCAGACCCCACATGGAAGACATGAGCAGGGTGCTTGCAAGGGCCACATAGCCGAGGGGAGCACAGAGAGTGACCAGGGTCAGAATGGGGGAAATCACAGCAATTGTAGCAATCTATGGTGAGGGGCAGTGTGCCATTGAGAATGAGCCAAAATGTTTTTATTAGAATTAGCCATGCTAGAGTTGATCCCAAACGGACACTTTGCTTACAAGTAATGTTATCAGATGAATACTCAGGTAGAGCATTTATTTGTCGGTTAAAAGAAAATCTTGGTTAAAATATTTCTCTGTGGTGGAGAAAATAAGATAATGGAACCAGGTTCAAACATGAATTAAAAAACTGGAAAGGCAGATGTTGAAAGTGAAGATGATCTCATTTAAGCATTTCAGCCACAAAATCCAGTTAAAGTACTGGATTTTGTAGTGTCTGTGAAAATTGAACAGAAATAGGAAAATTACTTTTGATTTATCAGGACATTATTATTACTGACTAAGGAATTGCTTTACAAGTACATTAAGACCCCTGATAGTTTGTCCAAACTGGTGAAAATGGTTTTTGTCAAATTCTATGAGAATAAGGAAATAACTAGTTCCTCCCACAACATCTGGGTGTATAGAGTGCTCTATGAGGATAAACAAACCTTCCCTAGAAGTGTGGAAATGTTGAGGAACAAATGTTGGTGGGCATCTTCTCCCCTGTATAGCAGCTTTGAATGTAAGGGATGCTAGTGTGGCCGTATTACGCTAGGGTGAAGATATTCTCCTAGGACCGATCCCATATTAGTGGTACATCATCAACTGCATCAGTAATATATGAATGGAAAAATTCACCAGAAAACTCATCATGTAAGCCTTTGGGGAAGAAGAAATCATAGGGAAAAATCATAGGGAAAAACAGCACTTGGAAGTGTGTGTCTTGTGACCTTTACTGAGGAATCAAAAGGAAGCTATATGGTTTTCTGTGGTAATGGGACTTTTGTAGAATGGGGCAGAGCACCGCTGAATGACACGTATAAGGTTTATGTAGGTCTATAGTCTGTAGTTGCCATAGACTTGTTATATGCTTCCTACTGCCACTCTAGCTATCTTTTCAATTCCATGATTTTGTGGAGAAAAGGAACAACCTTTTGATTTGAAAACAAAACAAAACAAAATCTTTCTTATTTTCCAGTATGAGGAACTCTTACTTACTATCAATGTTTTCTGGTTTCTTCTTTTATTTTCAAGTTATTTGACTTACCTCTAGGCATTTCAACAATAAAATTACCTTTGAGTTACAACAATAAGTACTTATTCCACTAGACATATGATTGCAAACAATTGTCTAAAATATCAATTGATCACAGATTTGCCTGTGAGTCTCTTTTCGAATGAGGGAACAGACATCAAGAAGGAACTTAGGGATGGTGCCTGAGCATGGAAAACATCAGAAAAAAAGGATGGATAGATATTTTACTTGATTGTCTGTTGTTTTATTTTTAAGAGGGCTAACACTCTGACTTGATATTTTTAATAAAGTCCAGTAAATAGTCTTAAACCAGGATGGATTCTGGGATATAAAAATCTAAATGGTCTCTGTTATAAATGTTTAATGTTATTGGTTATCAGAATCTACATCATGCATATATTCTATGTATATATACAGATACACACACATACACTTGTCAGATTCTGTGTGGGAGAGACTTTCCATGGGTTTTATGAATAGTTATGTATGCCCCATGTATTAACTGTTAAAACAAAGAAATAAGTTAGAGACCAACAGTTAACACTAATTTAGATGGTTCACCAATATTGGCATATAAGACCTGTGAAAAGATATAACAAAAAGAATGTTGGTGCAGCAGAAAAATAAATGTGAGTTATTTTTTTCCATGGCAACAAATTTGAAAATTTTTATCTAAAACCTATTTGAATCTTTACTGAAAACAAAACACACTTTACATCTATAATCTCCTTTTTCTTATTTAAAAAAATCTTATTTTATTTCTACAAAACTATTAATCATAGTTTATTGACCCAAAAAAGACTAATCTCCATTGCTAAAAGTCAACTAGTAAGAGGGAGAGACCCAAATTTCTTTACTTCTAATCCTGAGTTGTTTTGTGCTACACCAGGATAAAGACACCAGCTGATAATGGTCTATTTTTTTCTGTACTGAAAGTTTCCTGACGGGAGGGAAAGGAAGATGTACAACAATTAAAAAGTATAAAAACCAGCTTAATTCTCATGACAAGAGGATTTAAAATCCTTCCAATAATAATTTTCTATAGCCATGTCTATGTTGTGTCATATTTTGTAGCATATTCTACTTATTAAAATATTCTACACTTGCCAGGTTAAGAGCAAGTAGCATCTATTTTTAAAAGGGAGATAGCCAGGATACGTGGGTAGCTCACTTGGTTAAACAACCGACTCTTGGTTTCAGCTCATGTCATGATCTCAGGGTCCTGAGATGGAGCTCCATATCCAGCTCCACGCTCAGCAGTGGAATCAGTTTGAGATTCTCTCTCTCTCTCTCTCTCCCCCTCTCTCTCAAATAAATAAATAAATAAATCTTTAAAAATAATAAGAAATAAATAAAATGGAGATAGCAGTAAGTAACAGCATCAAAACTGTTTTTGGAGGAGCATATCATGAAACAGAATCTGACTGAAGAATGTTAGATCAAATTAATCAACAAGGAGAAGTAACACAAAACCCATATGTGGAGGGCAAATGAAACTTATTAGGAAAATTGTAGAATCACCTCTAGTCCACTCTCCGGAGATAATCGTTACTAATATTTTGGCTTGTACTTCCTTCTTTTTTTTTTTTTTCCTGTGCATGTTTTGTGTATGTGGATGTTGCACCTTCCACAAAAATGGTATTAAACTTTATACACAGTTTTGTATCTTGCCTATTTCTTATGGTAACATATTTTCTACATTGTGACATATCCTTACATATATTAGTTTCCTAGGGCTGATGTAACAAATTACCACAGAGTGGAAGGTTTAAACCCACAGAATTCCATTCTCTCATGACTCTGGAGGCCAGAGTTGGACATTGAGGGGTAGGCAGGGATGTACCTTCTCTGAAGGGTCCTAGAGAGAGTCCTTCCTTGCCTCTTCCCGCTTCCAAGGGCTGCAGGCATTCCTTGGCTTGTGTCTGCATCATTTCAATCTTTGCTCCATCTTCACATGTGCTTCTCCATGTTTCTGTGTCTTAAATCTCTCTCTGCCTTTCTCGTGTAAGAACATGGGTGATTGGGTTCCCAGTCCACCCTAAAACCAGGATGAGCTCATCCCAAGATTCTTAATTACATGTACAAAGATCTTTTTTTCCCAATAAGGTCACATTCACAGGGTTCGGGTGGACATATCTCTTGGATACTACAATTCAACCAACTACAATCACATCAATAAATACTCAATATCCTGTCAGTAGTCGTGTAGATAAAGCACATGAGGTGTGAGGTAAAGGAAGCACTGAAGAGGAGAGAGCTGCCTTAGCATTTTGAACATCTTTGGCACCCAAGACACTAAAGAATCCCAAGTTTTCTTATGTCCTTCTATAGACAGGGATTCGAAAAGGGTAGGGGAACACTAAGACTTCAACCTTAGCTATTCCAGGCTGAGATGGACTTTATTGAGCATCCTTAGTGTCCAAGATAGTTCTGGCATGCGGCTAAGGGCAAATAGATAATTACCATATAAGGAAGGAGCTTCCATTGAGCTCCTCTGTGTGAGGAGCATCCTTGTCCCCTGATTTTGAAGAACAGTGAGATGGAGCTGTGGGCCCAGAGGGTTTAGAATTGAAGCAAGAGGACAGACATAGGCTGGCATGCCTTATATTGTGGCTCAGGAATAGACAAATTCTTAGATCTCTTTTAAGAGATTCTTTCACTAGAACTGAAGACAAGATAACTTTCAATTATATTCTAATTCCCATATCTGCCTTTCACAATACCTTTGGGAAATACTGTAAAGTGTTATTATGAAAAGAGCAAACTTGAAGAGTTCTTTGACATGATGTTATACTGACCTAGAACACCTTCTCACATCCACAGACAGGCAGGCTGTCTTCAATTTCCTCGTACAGAGTAGGACATCAGACTGCACATTGTGATCTTTTATTTTGATGGACAGAGGGAGAAAGGACTGGGGAAGGCATCCTCACCTGATGCCATAACACAACCCACAGACTGATGACACTTCCTGCAGCCATTCCTTCATGACGGTGCTGATGGAAACCAAGGCCCTCTGCAGTCAGAAATGGATTTCTTCATTTTTTGTCTTATATCCCCATGTGTATCATAATGCCTGTCATATAGTAAGTATTTGCTAATGAATGAATGATGAAATAATACATAAATGCACCAAAATGTCTGGTCCTTTCATTGCACTGCACTCACACCAATGTTTTAAACCCAAACATACACAAATAAAAGAGACCCTCCCTGGTAGTGGGTATTAAGGAGGGCACGTATTGCATGGAGCACTGGGTGTGGTGCATAAACAGTGAATCTTGGAACACTGAAAAAAATAAAATTAAATTAAGATGTTAAAAAAAATCCCTCAAATATGCAGTAATTTGTGTCTATGAGTAGACACAAGTGGCCATGCCAAGTCATTTTACCTGTCCTCAGTTTTCTCAAGAAATGGAAAAATTGGACTGACTATAACTTACCTAAAAGCTTCAAAAAGGCTGATGACCACATTCTCTCAGTCCAGTTTGGGTTTACATTTGAGGGGATAAAATCACCATGTCTCTTATCCCTGAACTCCAGCCCCTATTTTTCAAGAGTCTTCCCAGAGCCGGTTTAAAGAATGTGATTTTTCTTCTGGAGGCATTTAAGTGAAAAACAGTGTGTTCCTTCCTAATTTATAAGAAAGCACTTGAGGAGAAGGACTTGCCTTTTATGAGTTATGAGACCAGTGTTCAGCCTGTACTTTCTCCCTGAGCTAAAACGAATTCCATTTTCTCTTTTTCAAGCTGTAGTATATCTTCTTTCTTGTATGTCAAATTAGTCCTTGTCCTTAAAATTATGACCACCAAGAGGAAAACTTAACTTGTTTTGGTAAAGAATTTGCTGGGCTACAGAAAGCGTGTTTTCTTTGACATTCTGCTCTACTGAAGGCTTGACTATGCTGATGACTTCGAGCAAAAAAAACAACAAATGGTCATATCCATGTTAGGGATCTGACATTGGGAGTAGTATTTCTTTCTTTTTTTTTTTTTTTTAAGATTTTATTAATTTATTTGACAGAAAGAGAGATCACAAGTAGGCGGGGGTGGGGGGTGGGAGGGGAAGCAGGCTCCCTGAGGAGCAGAAAACCCAATATGGAGCTCGATCCCAGGACCCTGAGATCATGACCAGAGCCCAAGGCAGAGGCTTAACCATCTGAGCCACCCAGGTGCCCGGGAGTCTGATTCTCATTTCACAGAGGACAGTTCCTGTCCACAGTATGATCTCACTTAGGGAGGGTTGCCATGAATACCAAATATGATTTAATGTGTTTGAAGTATTAGCTATAATATATGCATACCAAATGAAAAAATGTATTATAAAACACAATGAAAACTAGCTACTGGTTTTGCTTTAGTTAGTTACATAATATATTTAATATATTTAGACACTACACACCTCTTTCCTATTTATTAGTGATTTAAAACTCTGCTTTGGCTGTTTTCTCTGGGAGACTCCAAAAATACTGAGTACATCTTATCTAGGGAAGGATAAGATTGCTTTTCTATTTTTATATTACTTTTTTAGTCCTGTAAGTGAGTACCTCTCTTTGTAAAGATGTAAATACAGAGAAACATAAAAAACAAAAGAGGTAAGTTATCCTTTGGTGTCCCACTCCATCCTCAACCTCTCCCACAGTAAATGTTGTGATGTGCATACTTTCAACATATTCTTTAATTTACAATAAATACATACACAATCCTCAGCTTTGTTTTTGTTTTCATTTCAACTATATGGTTCACTCTTAACTTACTTTCTGTAAGTTCTATTTTTTGTTTCAATATTTGTTTATACTCTGGAAATCATTCCATGTCAAAAAAGTATTGCTATCCCATGTTGTTTAGTCATTCATTAGTCTCTGATATGAATAGACGGATGGATCATAAGAAACATATTCATTTCCATATTGCTACATATTTGCCCCAACCCAACATATTTGCCCCAGCCAATAATGGCTGTCAAAACATACCCTTATCTTTGCTTATATATCTTCATACACATGCACATGTACTTTTGCTGAACATTTTCATTCTTGTTTTTGGTAGACATAATCAAATTGCATTTCAAAAGACCATCCTAATTTATGCTCTTTTCAACTGCATATTATTTTTTCCCATTTCTTTGTCAACACTGGATATTATTAAGCCTTTGAATATTGTCAGTCTAGTAGGAAAAAATATCTTGTGGGGTTTTTTAAAGATTTTATTTATTTATTTATTTTTTTGAGAGAGAGTGAGTGAGAGTATGAGGGGGGAGGGTCAGAGGGAGAAGCAAACTCCTCACTGAACAGGGAGCCCTAGCCAGGGCTGGATCCTGGACTCCAGAATCAGGACCTGAGCAGAAAGCAGACACCTAACTTACTGAGCCACCCAGGCATCCTATAGCTTGTGTTTTAAGTTGCACTTGAGATTAATAGTGATATTGGTGGTACTTTCAGATGCTCATGGAACACTTTTATTTTTTATTTCTGTAAATTACTACACACGCACACATACATATATATATGTATATGTATGTATGTGTGTGTGTATATATATATATATATATATATGAAAAATGTTCTTTAGGTTCATTGGATTTTAATTTTGTTCATGATGGCTTTTGAAATATAGTCAACACTATCAGTTGTTTCCAAGCTGGAGAATATTTGTTTCTGTTTTGTTGAAGAAATTTTTCCTACTCCTAAACTAGTTCTTAAATTCTCTCATATTTTATATTAACTCATTAATTTATCTGAGCTTTATTTTTTGTGTGTAGATATCCTAGTTTATTTTCCACTAAAGCATAGCCAGTTGTTACTCATTCTTTTTGAATAGTTGGTCTTTTCCTCACTGATTTAAAATGGCAAATTCACTAACTTTTCACACTGCATATTTTTGTGAATCTATTTCTTCATTTTATGATTTTTTCAAGTGATTTGTGATCTTTTAAAATAGAAATAATATACTTTTATTTAACATAATTTTAAGTATTTTCATATTCTTATTTTTTCAAAATATTATTGGCAACATGCCTTGATTTTCTCTCCAGATTACTTTAAACCAACTGTATTAAATCCCATTATGAAAGACTTTGATTGTAATTAAATAAGACTTACTTTAAAAATTCTGATATCTTTACAAAATTGAACAAATTGTATATATTTTGGGTTATATATCACTTCTTTACATAAAGCTTTATATTGTTCTTTATAAAGATTTTATATATTTCTTCATTAGTTTTTTTCTAAGTACTTTATAGTTTTATTTTATTTTTACCATTAGTAAAAAATTTTTATTCATTTTTATATTGGTTATTAATGATGGATAGAAATATGTTGTTGATTTATCTTAAATAAAACAAGTTTACTGGGACGCCCAGGTGGCTCAGTTGGTTAAGCGGCTGCCTTCAGCTCAGGTCATGATCCCGGTGTCCTGGGATCGAGTCCCACATCAGGCTCCTTGCTCAGCAGGGAGCCTGCTTCTCCCTCTGCCTCTGTCTGCCTGTGCGCTCTCTCTCTCTCTCTCTCTCTGACAAATAAATAAAATCTTTAAAAAAAAAACAAGTTTACTAAAATCTTGTATTGGTTTTCATGAGTTTTAAAATTATTCTAGATAATTCTAATACCCACTGATTTTTTTTCCAAGATGTATAAATGCACTTTTTAAGGCTTGATATGTTGGCTGACACCTAAGAACCAAGTTAAAAACTAGATATGCAAGTAAACTGTCTTGGTTTGTCCTCAAACATAATATTAATGCTTTTGATATTCATGATTTAATCATTATTCTTTATATGTTTTGAATAACTATATTTTATTAAATTATAAAAAGTTTTTTTCTATTCCCTAAGAGATTTTCCTTTTCCCATTAGAAAGCAGTGATGATTTCTTTCACATTTACCAAGATGATCATATTTTTTCTCACTAAGTCTCATAATATGGTAAATGGTATTAATAGATCTCACATGGCTGATCTGTCCTTGGATTCTTTAAACTATGGTTTGCCAAATGTGTCATTATTTTTAACTATAGCTATGCATATCATTTAACATTTTGTTTGGACTTTCACATGCACATCCATAAACAAAACTGATGTATTTTTCATTTTTATTCTATTTTTGTTTGTTATTAGTACCATGATTAGGCCAGCCTTGTGGAATGAGTTAGAAAATTCTCTATTCTTATTTGCTTCTGGAAAAAACTTAAAGTACCTGAAATTATCTGTTTCTGAGCTAGATGGCCTATTTCAGAGTTTGAAGGATTTTTTTGTTTTTACTTTTTTCAGTTTTTCTCTAATTTTTATTCTATTTCCTCTTTCTGTCATTTTTCTGAGTAAATTTAGTCTTATAACATGGTAATTAATATTCTAGGGATTGATCTATTTGTTCTTGGGTAAATACTTAATTTCATTAAGGTTGAAATGAAGGATTTAATAAGTAGACAATGTTTCTTTAAACTCTTTTTTTCTGTGATTTTATGATGCTGAGTTTGTTGCAAAAAAGGAACCCAAAGATATCAATATATTTTCTACCCACTATTGTAGTAATGATTCAGGATGTATTAATATGGATAGAGTATGAAAACTCCAGACATTATCCTTCTGATTTAAATTATCTTTTATTTACTCAAGTTAAATATTATCTTGTCTCACTGTTATGTCACAGTAAAAACTTCTCATTTTTTTCTACGTAAATTAAATAACATTTCTTGTACCTAAAACCTTAATCTAAAAAAAAAAAAATCTTCAATATGTCACCTTCATGTACAACAAGGCAAACATATCTGAATAGAATGGAGTGAAACAGCATTCCAATTAATTTTGGAAATCACAGATAACTCACACTCAGGACAATTAAGGTCAACGCTATACTAGTCAAAGAAGAAACTTAGTCCCATAATTCTTGAACAAAAAGTGACTGAATTGGAAGTAGTTTTTCAAGAGTGAGGAATATTTTCTCAACCTCGTACTTTACCAGCCTGATCTTAGATTACTCTTCATGTTTAGATTCCAAGTTCCCATAAATAAATAAAAAAATAAATTATATACATATGTAAATATATATATATTATATATATATATATATTTCCTTTTTTGAACGCGTGGAAAAGTGGTAGTGAAATACAACGTACAACTCTAAGGAGCTACTCATCTCTTTCCAGATTTAGTTATTCTCCTGAAGTCCATGTAAACATGGAAAAATCATGAATTATTTAAAAAATTTGACCCAGCATCAGGTGATTTATAGTAACTGTTCATTTTAGCTATTTTCTCAAAAGAAGACTATTTTATATCCAGGATATGACTAATTTAGAAGACTATAGCAGAGATGCACATCAATATAGTAGCAACCACAGAGTGGAAAAGTAAGGAAAGGGGAGAAAAAAGTAGAAATAACACGATTCACTTAAATGGGAATGAACATAATTTGCTATAAAAAACTTGATCGCTTTTTCTAACTTTATTTTGTTTAATTCTTTCCTTCTTAGTATTATGTCTAGAAAGCCTGGCATCGTGCATGTTGATTGGGATCTACCTGAGTGTATGCAGCTTACCATAGCCATGCAGAAGGAAAAAGAAAGTGGACACAAGGGAATCCTCCTTTAGAAAATAGGTTCATGATGCTCTATTGGGATACGAGAAGTCCTCACATTAATGACTTTTATGAGTTAAGACATTAAAGTTTGTCTTTTACATAAATAAATACTATTCACGAAGTAACCTAATTACCTTGTTAATGATCATCAGTACTACAATTATTAAAATATTTAACAGCAAGCCAAACACTGAGAGAATAGACACAGGATAGTAAAATTGTGATGTTGTTTTTGGGTTGGGATGAGGGCACCAAAATCAAGGGGAATGTACTCTGTCAGGTGAAGTCAATCCAGGTGAGCTTTTTCTTTTTCTCTTCCTTCCTTCCATCTCTCCTTCCTTCCATCTTTCATTCATCAGCATATATTTAACAAGCAGCCCTGTTGGGTAAAGGAGATACAAATATGAAAAATATGAGATTTTCCTAGAGGATCTCACACTCTAGAGAAGAATTAAGGATGTAATTATCAATTTTTAGTACCCTCTGTATTCCATGTGCTTTTTTTCGTTTTCGAGGAAGGTCAAAAGCTCTGACCACATTTGTTTTGTTTTGTTTTCTTCTTTTTCTTTTTTAACATGGGAAGAAATCTATTTTTATGTTGCCTGGAAAGTCCATTCTATGAGGGTGGCCCAGGAGGGATGAACTTGCTGACCTGCTCTGACCACATTTCTATTAACTAGACTGGACCAGTTTATTGATCATAATACAATTTCCATAAACATTTGATACCAGATTCAGTAATCATCACAAAATTCTTCTCAAAGCTGGAATATGCATATACATATTTACAAATATAGCTGAAATAATATAACATATTTTTCTATTCATTAATTTCAATGCGTTACTTATATACCACAAGTACAGACCTCTCTCAGGAGTCTGAAATAAATGGTACTTTACATTGGAAGAGAAATAACCATCCTAGCCACAGATTAAGTTTGAGTTATTTTTTTAGCTCATAATTATAAATGCATATGACTAAAGAAGCTAAAGATATTAATCATTTTTTTTAATTTTTCAAAGTGGGAATGTTGCTGGCAAGTGGCCAACATCTTTTTTTTAATTGTATTCTTTTTTTTATTTTTTATAAATATATAATGTATTTTTATCCCCAGGGGTACATGTCTGTGAATCGCCAGGTTTACACACTTCACAGCACTAACCATAGCATATTTTTAATACATTTTAGTGTATGTGCATGCCATTCATAATTGCTACATTGGTGAGACTTCATTTAATTCTCCCAGCCATCTAATGAAATAAGGATCCTTATTTTCAGATAAGGAGACCAGGGTTTAATGAGGCCACATACTTTCCCCAGGATATCATGGCTAGTAAATGGTGGAAATGGGACTGTAACTCAATTCTGACAACTACGACTTTCACTTAGCCATTTATCTCCCATTAGAAACTGCAATAGAAAATTAGAGGATAATACAGGTTGTCTAGGAGAATAAACAGAATGCCATGGAAGTAATAAGAAAATCTAGAAAAAGGGTAATTCATTATAGCAATCCCTCTCTCTTGTGATCTCTGCTTGTAACTCTCAGCATACGCCCACAGTGAAATGTTGACAGCAAGTCTTTATGGCTGTTTGCACTGGAGGTCTGACCACCTATCTTTAGGCTATGCCACTTAGCAACAATCTCCCTTTCTTTGGTTATTACCAGGCAGTTTCTGGAGTCCTGGTCACAGAAAGACTCACTGAACAGACTTCAAAGAACTTTTTTTTGTCACCTCAAATATACTCTACAACATACACATGCCATGTTTTGTGTGAGGGAAAGGAAAAGCCAACTTCAGCTAGTGGAGGCCACTAGTGTGCACAGAAACAGAACAATAATACAAAAAGAGCCTAGTGAGAAAATGTGACTGTGGCTATACTAAGCCAATTAGGCAATTGGTAGAGGGAGAATAATGGTGTTCCTTGTGGGCCCTACAGGGATTCTGGGGGATGAGTTCTGGAGTTACTTCTGAGAATGCATAAATAGTGTCTTGCATTTATGGACAACTGACTTTTCATGAGGGTGCCAAGACAATTCCATGGGGAAAAGAGTAGTTTTTCAACAAATGGTGCTGGGGAATATCCATATGAAAAAAAAAATGAAGTTGGACTTCTTTCTTACACCACACACAAGAATTAATTCAAAATGGATCAAAGACCTAAATATAAGAGCTAAAACTATAAAACTCTTAGGAAAAAAAACTTAGAAGTAAATCCTCATGACCTCAAGTTAAGGAAAACCTTCTCAGATATGGCACCAAAAGTACAAGCAATGACAGAAATAAAAGATAAAATGGATTTCATCAAAATTAAAAACACTTGTGTTGTAAACAATAGTATAAAAAAAAACAAAAATACACCCAATAAAATGGTGGAAAATACTTGAAAATTAGATACTGATAAAGCCCTGTATCCAGAATACATAAGACACACTATGACTCAATAAGTCAAAGTCAAATGACCTGATTTAAAAATTGGCCAAGTCAAATAACCCAATTTAAAAACCAGCAAAAGAAACGTTAAAAATTTTCTGGTGAAGATATACACACACAGTAAGCATATGAAAAGACACTTAATCATTAATTATTGGGAAATGCAAGTCAAAACCATAGTTAAGACAGCACTTCATACTCAATAGGATGGTTGCAATTTTTTTTTAAAAAAGGAAATTAACAAGTATTGAGAATGAGGAGAAATTGGAACCTTCATAAATGTTGATGGGACTACAAAGTGGTAACCCTTTTGGGAAAATATTTGCTCACTCCTCAAAATGTTCTTTATGACTCAACAATTCCACTCCTAGGTATATACTGAGAAATAGAAATATATGTCCTCAAAAACAGTGCATGTGGTTATTTATAATGCCATTATCCAGAAAAGCTAAAAAGTAAAAAGCACTCATATCTCTGTCAACTGATGAAGAACCAAAATGTGATATACCTATACAATGGGATATTATTTGTCCATAAAAAGGAATGAGGTACTGAAATATCCATAACATGGATAAACCTTGAAAATACTATGCTGACTGAAAGAAGCCAGTTACCAAAGACCATGCATAATATGATTTCATTTATATGAAATATTCAAATTAGGCAAATAAGTAGAGACAGGAAGAATACTAGTGATTGCCAGGAGAAAACTAAGGTATACAGACATAATAAGACACAAAGCTAAGGGTGGGCAAAGGAGTCAAAGCAAAAAGGCATCTTCTAGGAGAGGATAGCAGGGTATATTCCGACAAATGATCAGAAGTTGCCCTGGCTCAGGGGGAGAAGGGGTGGCTAGAGAGTTGCAGACAGAAGAAACTAAAAGTACAAAGCCAGAGTTAGCATGGAATATCTAGGGAAGGCGAGCAGTGTATATGTGTGGTATGGAGACCTGGCCTGTGGGATGGTAAGAGATTAAATTGGAGGGATAACAAGGAACTAGACCATGAAAGGCAAACACCATGCTAAAAAATTACAACTTTAGTCAGAAAGCACTGCTGAGCTATTAAAGAACTTAAAGCTGAGAAACTTAAAGTTTAAGAAGTTAAAAAATAAAGCTATCCTATAACCCAGCAATTGCACTACTGGGTATTTATCCCAAAGATAAGATGTAGTGAAAAGAAGAGGCACCTGCACCCCAATGTTCATAGCAGCAATGTCCACACAGCTAAACTGTGGAAAGAGTCGAGATAGACTTCAACAGATGAATGGATAAAGAGGATATGGTTCATATATGTGGTGGAATATTACTTAGCCATCAGAAAGGACAAATACCTATCATCTACCTCATTCAATGTGGATGGAAGTGGAAAGTATTCTGATAAGTGAAACAAGTCAATCCGAGAAAGACAATTATCGGGGTGCCTGGGTGGCTCAGTGGGTTACAGCCTCTGCTTTCGGCTCAGGTCATGATCCCAGGGTCCTGAGATCGAGCCCCACATTGGGCTGTCTCCTCTGCAGGGAGCCTGCTTCCTCTTCTCTCTCTCTCTGCCTGCCTCTCTGCCTACTTGTGATCTCTGTCTGTCAAATAAATAAATAAAATCTTAAAAAAAAAAGAAAGAAAAGTGATTCTCTGTATATAAAATGATAGCACCAAAAAAAAAAGAGAGAGAAAGACAATTATCATATGGTTTCACTCACATGTGGAGTATTAAGAAATAGTGGAGAGGATTGCAAGGGATGGAAGGGAAAACTGAATGTAAAGAAATCAGAGAGGGACATAAATCATGAGAGACTCGACTCTGAAATAAATTGATGGTTACAGAAGGGGAAGTGGGTGGGAAGATGGGATAACTGGGTGATGTGCATTAAGGAGGGCATGTGATGTGATGAGCACTGGGTGTTAAACACAACTGATGAATCACTGAACACTACATCTGAAACTAATGATGTTGGTGAATTGAATTTAAATTAAATAAAAAATAAATAAAGATCCTGCTTCCATATCTGGAGTTCATTGTTCCCAAATTAAGGATGTAGAGGTTGTTATCATCCATCAAACAAAGCATCCAAGTTACATGTGTCATCTGAGATAAGCTCACTTCCACCAAGAGACCAATCAGGTCAATATTCTGAGCCCATTCCATGGCATATACATAAACGACAAATGGAAATTAATGAACAAACTTTTCTGACTCTCAACTATTTGATCAAATACTTCAGTTCTATTGAGTTTTGTGATTAAGAACTTTTTTTATATTGTGATTTTGAAAGTATAGAGTGTTATTCTAAAAGTGCTCATTCTGAAGCTAGTCAGACACCAATTATAAGCTGTATTGACCGTGGCATTGAGCCTAATGAGTCTATCTTCAAAGATACAAAAGGGAGAAAGGATGACGTGCCAAGGGGCCTCAAAATCAGATGGATGATTTGATTCCCATTAACTGATTTATGGTGTTTCAAAAATATCTATTATACCCGAAAAGGGACAAAGTTCTACCAGCGATTAACCTATGGTCATTTTAGTGGAACAGGTGGAGAAAATTGTTATACCAAATCAATTAATGTGTCATGTTCCTCTAATTTATACTTTATCCAATCAATCATTAATGTGTGTGACTAAATAAATGCCACAGTCCTCACTTTATGGTTAGGTATAATAAGTTAAATAATTGCAGAGAGCTGACAGTAGGACAAAGACCAAAGTCTTGGGAGTGCAAGTGTCTCATAAGTAGGCTGGTCCTCCATTAGGAGCCAGGAATCTCTAAGGATTATCCAGTTATCTAATTCCTGAGATCCTCTCTTTTATGTATCTTGTCATGAGGATTCATGGGGAGCCCCTCCTGAGCTCAAAATAGTTATAGAATCCAAATCTACATTTGAGTAGACACATACAATGAAATATTGTTCAGCCATGAGAAAGATGGAAGTCCTGCCATTTGCAACAACATGGATGGATATTGAGGGTATTGCACTAAGTGAAATAAATCAGACAGAGAAAGACAAATACTGTATGATCTCACTTACATATGGAATGTAAAAGAGCTAACATCACAGAAACAGAGATTAGAATGGGGGTTCCCAGAGGCTGGAGAGGGAAGAAATAAGGAGATATAGGTCAAAGGGTACAAACTTCTAGTTATAAGATGAATGAGCTCTGAGTATCTAATGTGCAATATGGTGATTATAGTTAATAATACTGTATTATATACTTGAAAGTTACTAAAAGAGTAAAACTTAAATGTTCTGACTACAGAAAGAAATGCTGATTATGTGATATGATGGAGGTGTTAGCTAACATTAAGGTGATACTTATTTTGTTATATGTAAGTGTATCAAGTTAACACCTTGTACTTTATAAACGTACACAATGTTATATGCCAATTATATCTCAATAAAGCTGGAGAAAATAAATATTTTAAACTGCAAAGAAATGCATAAATAAACCAAAAGAGAGAAAGAAAGAAAGAAGAAAGGAAGGGAGGGAGGGAGGAATGGAGGGAGGGAGAGAGAAATGGAGGGAAGAGAGAAAGGGAGGGAAGAAGGAAGGGAGAGAGAGAGGGAAAGAGGAAGGAAGGAAGGAAGGGGGAAAAGAAGGGAGGGAGGAAAGAGAAAGAAAGAAAGAGAGAGAGAGAGAGGAAGGAAGAAAACCAGATTATTTATGATGGTTTATATAACAAAGTGCTAGAGAATGATAGAAAGAGCTTTGATCATTACCTCGAGAAAATCAGAGGAAAGATTTTCTTTCTCTTAATGGCATGATAAGCATATTATAAGAAATATGGCAAAAATGATAGCTTTGTTTATATTCAATTTTTTTTCCAAAATCAAGTCTTTTTCTCTAGCTCTCCTCTCTATCATATATTCTTTTTCTTTCTCTGCATTTGCTTTCTATTCAAGTAGATCTGGGTTTGAATCTCAATTTGCCTATTTCCTAACTTTATGACTTCTGAAAGTCTGTATGGTTAGTGCATGTATTAGACTTTTCATTTTGTAAGTTTTCTGTTAGCAGCAATATAATTTGCAACAACAGTGGTATCTAATACCAGTTATGAAATAATAATGTAGAATGCTTAGCACATGACCCAACATAATTTGTATTCAGTAAATGTTAGCTTTTGGGCACCCGGGTGGCTTAATGGGTTAAAGCCTCTGCCTTCGGCTCAGGTCATGATCTCAGGGTCCTGGGATCGAGCCCCGCATCGGGTTCTCTGCTCAGCAGGGAGCCTGCCCCTCCGCCCCCCCCCCCCGCCTACTTGTGATCTCTCTCTGTCAAATAAATAAAATCTAAAAAAAATAAATGTTAGCTCTTAGCTCTTATAATACTTTTAAAAATCATCATTAACGTTGTATTAGTAAAATTTCATGTATTCATAGCCAAATTGGAATCAAGTTACTAAAACTTGAAGCTTTTAATGAACCATCTTTCATGTAATCATGGGTAAGAAAAAGTTTTGTCTAGAATTTGTGCATTAAGGGTAAGAGCACATATTAACAAAGCAGTCAGACTGTGCACTTAGAAGATAAAGACGAAGTTCTTTCTGATCATTAAGTCTTCTAAAAAAGAGATATAATATGATTTTAGGACCAAAGAATTATCTAGACAAATCTGCCTTCCCCCTCTCCCCAGATCAATCTTGTTTTCCTCTAATTACTTTGTTCTGAATTTCTATCATTAGAACGCCTTTCCTGTGAAGGGAATGCATAAATATTCCCAGTAGAGTAGCACCATGAGCTCTTAGTAGCCTGAAAAAGGACCATTTTAAGATTTTATTAATTTATTTGAGAGACAGCATGAGTCAGAGGGGTGGAGTGCCGGCGGGCAGAGGGAGAGGGAGCAGCAAACTCCCTGATGAGCAGGGAGCCTACCTGGCCTTGATCTGGGATTCTGGGATCATGACCTGAGCCAAAAGCAGACTCTTAACCAATTGAGCCACCCAGCCATCCCAAAAGGAGCCATTTCTGTTTGAGTCTAGTGGAATTGATGGTGCTCCTTCGTGCATGTGGCTAATTCTGTGACTTGAACAACTGAGAACAGCAACAGTCACAGAAGATGAGTGATATTTACTTGCAATTACAAAATTCATTCTTAAAAAAAAAAAAAAAAGAATCCAAACATGTCAATCAAATAATCCCCAAATTCAAAGCATAGTCCCTGAGCAGTAGCAGAATTCTTGGGTGGGATCTAGCTCCATCTTGCAACGATTCAGTACCTTTTGTGCCATTGTCGGTCACCTGACATCTGCACTGCTGCTTCTGAGTCTAAGCGCAAGGGCTTTGAGCAGATATACCTGGGGACACAAGTCCTGGCTCTGCCACCAGTAGTGATAAGATCTTAAGCATGACACATCGATTCCTTGAGGTTGTTTCCTCACATGTGAAAGGAGGAGTGTGTGACAGGCATTTCTTGAGGATTATCTGAATATGGTATTTTTGTGACGTTATAATTTCCAGTGACAGTGAGCTCACTACCATTTTCATTGGGGCAGTTCTGTGTTGCAGGCAACATTTGTTACATTGAATCAAAAAAACGTTTTCTCAACTATTTCCTAGTCCTTAATTTATTTCTTGAAGTTACTCAAAACTAAATGAAACATTCCTCAAATATTTGGATGGCACATATGCATTCCTTTGGTCCTTCTCCTTTATAGGCTGAACAAACCCAGCGAGCTCAGTCATGTGCTGTGTGACATGATTCACAGATTCCAGGCATCTGCCTTTGGGCATATCTTCATTTGCCAGTACCCTTCCTAAAATGTACTCCTGAGGACCAAATATAATGCAAAAGATAAAATAAAATGAAAATGAGCAATCTCAATTACAGTACTTTTTTTTTTTCCCCAGTTCATCTCTAAGCACATCTGTTCCTTAGTCAATCCTCAGGTGGTTGGAACAGTGACTACCTAAGTGCTCAATTTGGGTTAATGGTAAATTGTTACTAATTTGCTCAGTTAGTGCCTGAACTTTAAAAACTGACTCTTTTTGTTTCCCAGGATGGCTGGTATCCTAAATCAGAGCCATGTTCTTTATTGAGAACAGTGCTATTTTTCAAGAAATTATTCTCAAGCTGTGTTTGACCACTCACAGAAATGTTTAAAAACTCATGAAGCCTGCTGCAAAATTGATTGTTTGTATGTGTTCAGCATAAGCTAACCAATGAGTATTCATAATAATCTAAATATCATAGAACAAGAGATGTCATTAAAACAGTCATTTATGTATTAATGTAACCGGCTGAGCTGATGACATGCATGTTTTTAAGGCTTTGGGTACAGGAATGAGAAGAAAATATAGGTATCATGTAAAGAAACAATTAGTAACTACTATGGATACTAAAGACTTAAAGGAAATTTCTCCTACTTCACATTTCCCTAGGTGGTACAATCTTAGATATCCTTCAAATCCCTGACAATGTTTATCTAGTACCATAGATAGACTGCATGGAATTGATGCACAGACTAATTCATTGGTATGCCAAGGTAAATGCTCAATCAGTACTTGCTGAATTGAATTGCAATAAACAGCTACATTTAAAAATCATCTTTAGAGTGAGTCCATGTAAAACATGGAAATATGGAAGGAGGACTAGTTGGAAACATGCACTTGAGTGTGTGTGTCTTGGCTTTGTAAAATTATCTGACTACTGTACATATTTATTATTCCACTTCTCTAAGCCTTACATTCTTTTCCTATAAAGTAAAGCTAAAAAACCCTCCTTAATTAAGTTGTTGTGGGGATTAAGCAAAATAATTCAGCACAACACATATCCAAATGTTTGGCAAAAGAAAATGTTCAACAAATTATAGCTAATATTGTGTGTAATAAATTCACAAATAACTAGTCTCTTTGGCCATTTGTATCTTGCCTTAGAACTCTAAAGAAACTCTTATTGTATTTATCAAAAGACTAGTAGATTTTCACTAGAAATTTCCTATGCTTACCTTAAGAAAATAATAAAAACAATAATACTAGTAGTATTAGTAGTAAATACTAGTAGTGAATACTTATATAATATTTATCATGTGCTAGACACTATTCCAAAAATTTCACATCTGCTAATCTGGTTAACATAGGGGAGGAAATTCATTAGTTGTAATACTTGGATGTTTCAATAAATGCATAATCCAGCAAGAAACCAGGAGTAATTTTTTTATTTTGAGATTTCATTTATATGCCTATACATCTTAATTTTTGTCTATTTCGAAAAGTGGTAGTTATGTATTTAGTAAATATACTTAGCAACTATTTCATAAATTAGTGTGGGTGTGCTTCTTAATTTTGTCTCTATAACAATAATCTGACTCTGATGATACTGGAAAGCTGATAGTTCACTTTCACTTTCAGTGTGATCTTCCTTGTATATAAAAGATATTTAGCATTCCAAAATAGAACTAAATTCAAATTTTTCTTGAGAAAACTAAAGTATCCACTTTTGTGATACCAAAAATGGGGAAAAGAAATTAGATTCTTTAGGGACTGCCAGAGCCATGGAGGACAAGTTTGATACTATATGAAGTGGATTTTATCTTATTTCCAGGGGGCATATTAGACTTTTAAAAGCAGTTGTCAGGGCACCTGGGTGGCTCAGTGGGTTAAGCCTCTGCCTTAGGCTCAGGTAGATCCCAGGGTCCTGGGATCCAGCCCCACATTGGGCTCTCTGCTCAGCGGGGAGCCTGCTACCCCCCTCTCTCTGCCTGCCTCTCTGCCTACTTGTGAGTTCTGTCTGTCAAATAAATAAATAAAATCTTAAAAAAAAAAAAAGCAGCTGTCATGCTGAGCTTCAAGGATCAATCTGCTCTAAAATGGCAAAATCATCATCATCATCATCATCATCATCATCATCATCATCTCACCAGTGGACAAGGCAGTCATTTCATTTCCCATAAGAAAAACAGAGACTGTGTACTTGGGGATTATTCCCTATCCTGATATAACTCACTCCGTACCTGCCCTCTACTTCTCAGTTATCATCCTAATCAAGGTTACAGGGTATTAATTCATTGGGGTCAATTCTTTGGTCCTGCATTGAAAAATGTTATTAGAACTTTTAAGTGTTTAAGAGATGTTCCTATCTAAAAAAAAATGTCCTATCTAAATTTATTCAAGAAATGTTCTGGTCCAACAAAACATTCTATTACCAACTACTCATCTGCCTCCAAACTGGCAAATGAATTAGACAAGACAGATGGATCTGTCCAGTGTATCTATTAGTCCATATTTATGAGTTCTAGGCTTAAAAAACTGACAAATTCCTGAGGCAGCTTGTCCTAGTTCTTAATCACATTTATAGTTAACATCTTAACTTTCATGATGTCTTGACAAACTGGTTTCAAGATCATTTCTTCTTATTTAGAGTGTCTTTAACTCTAATATCCATCGCTAAGTATAGATGACATTCTCCTGATCACTGTCCAGCATGCCTTCACTACAGCAGCCTATCCTCTGAGATGGACGTAAAAGGAGGGTATGATGGAAATCTGGTGCACACTGTCTCATTGCAGCCTCCAATTTCTGCCTATAATATAGACTAAAGCTTGAGGATTTGCTGCCCACACACCACATAAAGACCAAAGTCATCAGACAGGTGAGTTTAAAATCAATTGTAAAGTGATGTAATAATATATGCATAGTTAGATTATTACTAGCAAATTTATTGCTTCCTACAGGATAAACTTATTAGTAGTCATTATAAATAACACCTTACATTTTTCTACTATTTGCAGTGAGCTCAAAATGCTTTAAGTGTTTTTGAAATGTTAAATTCTTATACATCTAGATATACCAGACTTCTAAGTTCTTCTAAGATGCCTGGATATCAGTTATCAATCTATTCAATATTTTTAGAAAGGATATTTGTTGAGAACCAATTATGCTCCAGGCTTGTGCTAGAGTAGACACAAAAGTGATGGCTCAGTCCACTCTATTCTTGAGGAGTTTCTCATGTTCTATAAGAGGGGACTAACAATGAAGTCATTATAGGACAAGGAGATGCTTACAATATTATAGTTGTAGTGAATTTGGGGAGCTCTGAGTGAGAAACCTAGCTCAGCCTGGGGAATGAGTCAGAGCCAGCCAAGACAAAAGGGGAAAGGCATCCCTTAACAGAATAGATGGCCCAAGCAAAGACGCAGGGGCATAAAACTGCAAGGGGCTTGGGTGTGAGGGGGAATCCCAACAAGGTTGATGTTATCCTCTGCACATCGCACTGTGATGGTTGTGGGAAATAAAGTAGTTTCAGACATAGTAAAGGTAAAAGACCTTGGAGGTGGTGATTAACTTTGGATGGGGCAAAGAGAGAGGAAGAATTGAGGAGGACTCCCATGTTTCCACGATCTGCCTAGAGTTGTTGTTGACAAAACTGGAGAATATAGAAGGAACAGGGTTGGGAGGAAAATGCTTCCAGTGTGTTTATGATAAGCCTGGTATGTATATGAAGTAATTGGATATATGAGTCCATGTTCAGAGTCAGCAACAAAGAAACAGCAACAACAACAACAACAACAAAACAAACAAACAACTATATAAAATTAGGAGTTGTCCACAGAAAGGTGGTAGTTGAAATCATGACACTTTGTGAGTAGATAGGTGGATAGAATTCCAAGAGATCACCAACATTTAGGGATTAGGTGGTTGTTTATGTGTCTGGTTCAAAGGTAGTCAGACTTTGACTTCCCTCAATATAAAGACTTGCGATAAACAGAATAATGCCCCCCCAAATATGTCCACATTCTAATCTCCAGGAATGTATGATAGTTTACATGACAAAGGGGAACTAAAGTTGCAGAGGGAATTAAGGTTGATAATCCACTGACTTTAAAATTGAGAAATCATTCTAGATTATCTGGATTAAGAATCACAAGCATTCTTAAAAGTAAAGGAGGAAAGTAGAAAATCCAGGGGCAGAGAGGAGTGATGTGAGAAAGTCTTGACCTGCAGTTGCTCCCTTTGAAGGTGGAGGAAGTGAGCCAGGAGACAAGAAACACAGGTTGCATCTAGTAGCTGGAAAATTTTGGCAAAGAAAAAACCTCATCTCTCAGAGCTTCCAGAAGGAATGCAGTCTTGTTGACACCTCAAGACTTGTAAGTTAATAAATCTCTGTTGTTTTGAGACACTAAGTTTGTGGTAATTTGTTACAACAGTAATAGAAAATGAATGTTGGACTGTATCTTGACTTCTCTTTAAATATTCCAGCATTAGTAGCATGTTTGTGACATAAAAGCTTAAAATGAATTTATTATTGAATATGGAAAAGGAGATGCTAAAGATATATATAATTTGTTTTTTAAATTGAAGCCATGCCAGTCAAAAAACACACGATCACTCATTTTCTTAATTCCATGTTTAGATTTTATTTTTGATCAAATGTTCAAAGTCTTGAAACAATCAAACAAAGGTAGTGATAGACCAAAGGTTTAGAAAATAAAAGCACATTTTAATCTACAAATTGTGAGTTATATGGAATCTCTTAGCTTTTAATCCAATACCAATTATTGGCATATTGCTTGTTTCGTGTTATTTATATTTTATGACAGTCTTTCTTCCCAGTTAGATTTTAAGTTTTATAGAGCAGAACTCCTGTCTTATACCAGTCTATGTTCAAGATGCATTCAAAAATGACCACTAAAAATTTTTAAAGAGAATCTATATGGGTCATAGAAGTTTCTCTTGCCTTTGGAATAAGAGCAGTGAGCTGGCTCGCATTGGCCTGTGAGAGCCAATTATTAAATTCTTAAGAGTTTTGCAAGGCAGTTGATGTCAGGTTGGTATCTTGAAATTGGCCACAGTGGGATTCTTTACACCATAAAAATTGGCAGACACTACCCAGTTGCTAACCATTTACCTACCTTCACACCACTGGTTTGGAGACTCTATGAGGATATAACAAACTAAAGTCAAGTCAATTCTACTTTATGTGGAACATAGTTGGAACAAATATCTGCTTATAATATTGAAGCAAATTAAGATCTCCTGCTTCAATGAGAATTTATTGCAAATATTTCCAGTTATTGTTCTATTTTAAAAGAATGCATCCTTAATGAAATAATTCTTCTGAAGTAACTGGTATTCTCCATTAAGGCCATTTCATTTGGAGTAGTAACAGGACTCATAAATTAAACCACAATAACAATTTGGTTATAAGAAGGGTCAGAGCAGTTCCAATTAGCAGTTTGTTTTTGTTAATTGATTTTCAGTTGTGCATCTCCAGCGAGAGTCATTTTCTTTAACAGCTATTTGTTGTCCTTGTTTATCATGCTCTCACCTAATTCTTGCATTAACTCCTTGTCAGAGAGAAGTGCCAAGTTCCCCATTCCATTTCTTTTGTTAATGAATATAAAACAGGCCCTAAAACCCAGCTTAAGAAGCATTAAGCCTGGGTATCTGGGGACTTTAATGGTAAGTCCTATCATTAATATATCATGTGATCCTGACTGAATTAATTGATCTGCAATATAAAATTGCCTTCTCCAAAACTAAGAATTAGATAAATTATTTCTTAAACAATTTTTCTAGCTCAAACTATGAACCTCATAGCATGAAGGAAAAATGAAATAAAATTAAATTAAAATAGAACTGCATGTGTCCTCAATATAGATAACATACACTAAGGTAAATAAAAGAAAATAATAACACAAGTTGAAATATGAGAAAAGTAATGATACTGTATTGTGGAAAGAATGCAGACTTTGAAACTAGACAAAACTAGGTTTAAATCCCAATAATAGCCATCACTTAGGAGTGTTTCAGCTTTGGCAAGTTATATGTTTCCTCAAAAGTTTCTGGAAAGGATAAAGATACCACATATAAAGCACCTGGCACAGAGTAATCATGAGATAAATGGGAGTTTCTATTATTATGTTTCTGGGCAAGATACATATAAGACTGGAAATAGAAATGGATTCATAATTTCCATTAGTATGGTGTGATACAGATTAATTAATATTTTTAGGTTGTAACAGAAAGGGAAGGTGATATGTTAGATATGTTAGATAGTTTCTAAGGCCTTGTTCATCCTAAATATTTGGACTTATATATAACTTAATATAGACATTTGATAAGTGATGACAGCCCAAACATCAAATAACAAGTGGCTGATGATGGAAATTATTATTACATATTATTTCATGTAACCCCTACAGTGAACATATTCTCACTGTTCACTCAGCATCTGTTGGACACAAAGGTTCTTGCTTGTCATCATTCCTGGGACACTTATCTGGTGGTTGGGTTGTGTTTGCTGTCTGAAGCCTGGAATATTGGAGTTGTGTTTGAAACTAGCCACATACATTTTCAAAACTTTTCCTTTGGACTGTGCCTTCTTGCCAAGATAGAGGATTGAGGTCTAGATTGACCATCTTGTCTTAAAAAAAAAAAAAAAGGAAAACAAGACAAGGTATGTGAAACAACAGTTTTCAAGATACTGGACACCATGCACTGAAAGGCAGCAATTCCTGAAATGGGAAGTGAGTGAAATGAACTTAACCATGCTCTGCTGATTAACCCTGGGGAGTTGTCAGGATGTGATGGGGGAAGAGGGAGGTTGGGTGGAGCCTGATGGATTCCCTGACTTGAGAAGATGGAGGTGAAAGCAAGAAAAGGGCAACAAGCGTTGACTGAATATGGAAGAGGAGGGAGATATAAAGAGAGAGAACCCCAGAGGTCTGCAGAGTCCCCTCAATTAGGCAACAAAGCACTGATTAATACTTATGAATGAGGAAAAAGCAACTGAAAAGGTTGCAAGGAATAGTAGGCAGCATCTCACGGGATTAGGAATTGTACTTATTCCAGAAATTAGGTTGGAAAGCCTCATAGTTCACAGCACATTGGGTAGAGTGCTTACAGAATCCCAACCCTGAAGTCTGGAATAATTATTCCTATACTAAATATTATTTTGATTCTACCTAAAATACTTTTAGACAATAAATACTGCCCTTCAGCTAAACTCAGTGAGAAAACTGTGGCACCAGTCACAGCAACCTCTTGCCCCCAACAGAGGCTAAGTGAAAATTTCAGCTTCCACCCTGCCAGAGTGCTGTCAGAGAGATACAAGATGGGAAGACAAACCAAATAGAAATTTTATTCTTTTATTACAACTAAAGTAAAAAACTTGGCAGATGAGTTTGAGGACAAAAGGGAGAGGGAAGAGGGAAAAAAATCAATGAACTGGAGACAATAATACAAACAAACATATCTGAACAACAAGAAGAAAATAGGTTTCAAAAAAATTGAACTGAGCCTCCATGACATGTGGGACTATGACAAAAATCTTCATATTGCCTGTCATGAGAGTTCTAGAATGAGAAGAGAAAGAAAGAGGGACCAAAAATGTATTTGAAAAAATAATGGCTGAAATTTTCCCAAATTTAGCAAAAGCATAAATGTATAGATTGATGAAAATTAGTGAACTCCCAAATATAGAAATCTCCCAAAGTCCATGCCAAGAAATGTCATTTGAAAGTTCTGAAAAAATAAAGAAACAAAACAAAACAAAACAGCCACAGAGACAAGACTATTATATAAGGAAAATCAAATTGAACATTAAAAAACATGGAGCCCAGAAGGAAGTAACATAATATTTTGAAAGTGCTGGAAGAGGAGAACTGTCAACCGAGAATTCTATATCTGGCAAAAGTATCCTTCAAAAATTAGGGGGAACTCAGGGCATTCTCAGACCAAAGGAATTTGTTGCTAGTAGAGCCACATGAAAAGAATGGTTGGAAGAACTTCTCTAAACAGAAACAAAATGATAAAATACAGAACCTTGAAATATTAAGAAGAAAGAAAGAAAAAGCAAAAACACGGATAAACGCAATAGGCTTTTTTTCTCTGAGTTTTCCAAATTAGTTATGACAGTTGAAGCAAAAACTATAACACTACTTAATGTAGCTCTCAATATATGTAAGTAATTGTAATGATTAGAAGTGGGGAAAGGGACATAAATGTAAATAAGTTTTCTATTTTTCATTCAAGTGGGTATAATGTCAACATCAATAGGCCTGATAAGTTATCGATATATAAAGTAGTACCTAGAGAAACCAGTATAAAAAGCCCATTATACAAAAAGATACATTCGGGACACCTGGGTGGCTCAGTTGGTTAAGCAGCTGCCTTCGGCTCAGGTCATGATCCCAATGTCCTGGGATCGAGTCCCACATTGGGCTCCTTGCTCAGCGGGGAGCCTGCTTCTCCCTCTGCCTCTGCCTGCCATTCTGTCTGCCTGTGCGTGCTCTCTCTCTCTGACAAATAAATAAGTTAAATCTTAAAAAAAAAAGATACATTCATAACACAATAGATAAAATGGAATAACAACAACAAAAAAATCGTTCATGTAACTCTCAGTAAAAGAGAGAAATTAAACAGAAAAACGATAAACAGAAAAAACAGAAAATGGGAAAAAAAAGGCATACTTCACCCTTAACTTTTCGATAGCTGCATGAAATGTAAATGTCTAAATGTACCAATTAAAAGAGATATCAGCAGGGGGCTCCTGGGTGGCTCAGTGGGTTAAGCCTCTGCCATCAGCTCAGGTTCTGGTGTCAGGGTCCTGGGATTGAGCCCCACATCAGGCCCTCTGCTCAGCAGGAAGCCTGCTTCCCCTCTCTCTCTGCCTGTCTCACTACTCACTTGTGATCTTTCTCTGTCAAATAAATAAATAAAATCTTTTAAAAAAATGGAGATATCAGCAGAATGGATAAAAGAACATCACCCAACGAGATGCTGCTGCAGAAGAGTCACTTCAAAAGTAATATAGGTAGGTAGAAAGTAAAATGATAGAAAAAGGTATACCATGCAAACATTAATTTAAAGCAAAAGAGGTATATTAATATCATAGGACTTCAGAGCAAAAAGATAACCAGGGACAAAGAGGGACATTCTATAATTACAAAAGTGTCAATCCACCAAAAGACAATGCAATCCTAAATATATATGCATCCAAACTAAAGAGCTGCAAGGCATATGAAGCACAAAATGAAAAAAAGGAAAAGGAGAGGTTAACAAAATCACAATTATGGACACTTTAACAGCCCTCTCTCAACAATTAAAAGAACAATCAGACATAAAATCAACAAGAATACAGAACTCAATAACCACCAACCAAAAGAATCAAATGAACATTTATAGACTATTCCATCCAACAGCAGACTACAGATTCTTTTTAAGCACCCACAGAACATAAACCAAGATAGCAATTAAAAGTTGTCAACCTAGGATTCTATACCAAACAGAATTCTCTTTAAAAAGCAAGAGGGCAAAATTGAGTTGTTGGGTTTGTTTGTTTGTTTGTTTGTTTGTTTTTTCAGATGTACAAAATCTGAAAGAAATAATCACTGGGAAAATTTCACTGCAAGAAAGAATTCACCACCAGCAACCCTACACTAACAGAAATATCAGAGGAAATTTTTCAGGTAGAAGAAAAACAATACTCAAAATTCACAAAAGAATGAATAGCTCAGGGAATGGCAACTATGTGGAGTATCAATTTTTTTCTCCTATAATTTCAATCAATTTCAAAGATAATTTTTTAAACAAAAGTAATAATGCACTGTAGAGTTTATAACATACATAAAAGTAAAATGTGTGACGAATATAGCACAAAATCCAGAAGGAAAGAAATGAAGTGTATTCTTAGAAGAGTCTTATACTCTGAAGTGGTGCAATATTACTGGAAGGAAGACTGGTAAGATGTATACCACCAGTTGGCAAGCCACAACTCACAGAGCAACCTGGCTCACAGCCTGTTTTTGTATGAGCTAGAAGCTAAGAATGATTTCACATTTTTAAAAGTTAAAGAAATATGAATATGTAACAAAGACCATATGGGGTGCACAAGTTTAAAATGTTTATTATCTGGCCCTTTACAAAAGAATGCCAGCTTCTTATGTGTATTAGAAAATCGAATGCAGTCTCTGAGAAAACAATGTGAGGAATTATAACTAATAAACCAAAAAAGAGATACAATGGAATCAGAAAATTTATTCAATTAATATAAAAGAAGTCTTAAAAAAAGAAGGAAGACAGGGAACAAAATAAGAAATGGGACAAATTAAAGTGTAACAGCAAGATGATAGTTCTAAACCTAACCATACCCATAATCACATTGAAAGTAAATGTCTGAAAACCCTAATTAAAGGATAGAGATTGTCAGTTAAGAGAAAAATGCAAGATGCAAGTATATGCTGCCTATAAGAAGTGAACTTTAAATATAAAAATACAAAAAGTTTTAAAGAATTAATAAGATATACCACACTAACATTATCAAAGGAAGTCTAAGGTAACTGTATTAGTATCAGACAAGGTAGATTTCAAACTATATGTAAAAAAATCAACTCATTAGGCGGACATAATAATTTTAAATATTTATGTAACTAATGGAAGAGCTCCAAAATAAGTAAAGGAAAAACTGACAGATGATTCAGGACAAATAGAAAAATTTCACAATTATAGTCTGAGATTTCAACACCTTTCTCTCAAAACTTGTTGGGACAAGTAAACAGAAAATCAGTAATAATATAAATACTTCAACAATACACTCAACCAATTGGACCTAATTTGTATTTATAGAATATTCCATCCAACGACAACAGTGCACACATTCTTTTCAATTGCACACAGACATTTTCCAATATAGTTAATAATCTGTGTTATAAAACAAGTACTCATAAACTTAAAAGAATTCAAATTATGTAAAATATGTACTCTTACCACAATGGAATTAAGTGAGAAATAAATAACAGAAAGGTTTCTGGAAAATTCCCAAGTACCTAGAAACTAATAGCATGCTTCTAAATAACCTGTAGTTCGAAGAAGAAATCAAAAGAGAAATTTAAAAGTGTTTTGAACTGAATTAAAATGAAAATGTAAGATATAAAAATATGTGGGCAGTACTAAAGAGTACTGAGTGAGGAGTTTGTAATATTAAAGCCTATGTTAGAAGAGAAGAAATATTTCAATTCAGTGACCTCAGTTTTTGTCTTTAGAAATTAAAAAAATAAGAACAAATGACATGCAAAGTAAGCAAATAGAGAATATAATAAAGAACAGAATGGAGATTAATGGAAGAAAAAAAAAAAAAGAATAGAGAAAGTCGATCACATCAAAAGCTGGTTCTTTGAGATCAATAAAACTGATAAACCTTTTGCCAGAAAGATCAGAAAAAGAGAAGAAAAAAATTACCAATGCAACAAGAAAGCTAATATCACTACATATTCTACAATTATCAAAATGATACATAATTATCATGAAGAATTTTACGACAATAATTTAGACAACTCAGGTGCAATAAACATGTTCTTAAAAGCAGAAATCTACCAACCTTAAGATAATCAGAACAACACTGCATCTACCAATGAAATTGAATTTATAGTAAAAGCCCTCCCAAAAAGAAAATCTGGGGCACAGATGGCTTCTGTGATGAATGCTATCAAACAGTTAAGAAATAAATAAGGGCAAGAGAGGCAAGATGGCGGAGGAGTAGCAGACTGAAATGACATCAGGTTGCAGGAGTTCAGCTAGATAGTTATCAAATCATTCTGAACACCTACAAACTCAACAGGTGATCAAAGAGAAGAAAAGCAGCAATTCTAGGAACAGAAAATCGACCACTTTTCTGAAAGGTAGGACATGCAGAGAAGTGAATCCAAGGTGACAGGAAGATAGACCACAGGGGAGGGGCCAGCTCCTGGCAAGTGGCAGAGCCATGGAGCACAAAATCAGAACTTTTAGAAGTCTGCTTCACTGAGGGATAGTCCTCCAGAGACTAAGTGAGGGTGGAGCCCTCTCAGGGACAGTCTGGTCTCAGGACCTGTGAGGTCACAGAAAGACTGGGGCTGTCTGAGTGTGGCAGAGCTGCCAGGTATTGGAGCAGGGAAGCCAGCCACAGAAACAGAGCTAAGGAATGAACTCTCAGCTTCGGTTTACTTAAACAGTGATCTGTGGCACAGTTGAACCACTGCTCTTTGAGCAGGGACCCCACAAGTGGCAGATCCAGAGAGACTCACCTACCTCCTCTGGAGGCAGGAATCTACTGGGTTTGGAGACTCCAGATGGGGCTGTGCATCAGAGATAGGAACACTCAGTCACAGGCTGGGTGGGCCCAGAGTGCGGCTGAAGACCAGGGGGACAGGAGTGATTGACCACTTTTCTCTGAGGGCGCACTGAGGAGTGGGGCCCTGAGCTCTCAGCTCCTCAGGGCTGGAGATTGGGAGGCTGCCATTTTTAATTCCCATTCTCCAGAGCTCTACGGAAAGCATTCAGGGAACAAAAACTCCTGAGATTGAACTCAAGCAGATATCTTAGCCTGGCCCCTGGCAAGGGCAGTGCAGTTCCAACCCGGGCAAAGACATTTGAGAATCACTACAACAGGCCCCTCTACCAGACAATCAGCAAGAACATCCAGCCAAGACCAAGCTCACTGATCAAGGAGAACAGCGGAACTGCAGAGATAGGAGAAAGCAATGCATGGAATTCATGGCTTTCTCCCTATGATCATTTGTCTTGCAAAGTTAAATTAAATTTTTGAACTTTATTTTTTTCTTATTCTAATTTTTTAACTTATCCTCTTTCCTCTTTTAATGTTTTTTAACTAGTTAATCTTAACAATACCTTTCTTTAAAAAAAATTTTTAAACCTTCATTATTATAGTCATATTTTAACCTACATTGTATTTAACCTTATTTTTTGTATACATATAGGTTTTTTTCCCCTAGAAATTTTGGGATACAATTTCTTCTAATAGATCAAAATATACCTTACATCTAGCAAGGGTTTGTTCTAGTTTCCAGCCTGATGACATTCTCTTCCCCTTTTTTCTCTTCTTCTTTCTTTTTCCAACCAACTTATCAATTCCTTTTTTAGAATTTTTTAAAAATTCTCATCTTTACAGTCATATTCCATCCCTTCATTGTGTTTGCCCTTATTTTTGTATATATATGTATTTCTTTCCTTAAAATTTTGGGAGGTACTTCCTTCTAAGAGACCAAAATACACCCAAAATCAAGTGGGTGCCTCTGTTCTATTTGCCAGTCTAATATATATATATTGGACTGGCAAACACACACACACACACATATATATATATATATATTTTATTTCTTTTTATGCCCCCTTTTCTCCCCTCAGTTTGGCATCTCCTCTGATTTGGTTAGTGTACATTTTCCTGGGGTCTTTACCACCTTCTTAGGATTTTATTCTCTCATTCATATATTCCTATCTGGATAAAATGTCAAGGCGGAAAAACTCACCACAAAAAAAAGAACAAGAGGCAACACTAATATATAGGGATCTAATCAATACAGACATTGGTAATATGTCAGATCTAGAGTTCCAAATGACGATTCTCAAGGTGCTAACTGGGCTCGAAAAAGGAAGGGAGGATATTAGAGAAACCCTGTCTGGAGAAATAAAATCCCTTTCTGAAGAAATAAAAGAAAATGTAATCAAGTTGAAATAAAAAAAAGGAATCAATGAGGTGCAATCAAGCATGGAGGCTCTTACTGCTGCATAAATGAGGCAAAAGAGAGAATTAATGATATAGAATGCCAAACGATGGGGAATAAAGAAGCTGAGCAAAAGAGAGACAAACAACTACTGGACCACAAGGGGAGAATTCTAGAGATAAGTGACACCATAAGATGAAACAATATTAGAACAATTGGGATTCCAGAAGAAGAAGAAAAAGAGAGAGGGGCAGAAGGTATACTGGAGCAAATTATAATAATTTCCCTAATATGGCAAAGGGGACAAACATCAAAATCAAGGGGACACAGAGAATTCCCTCTCAAAATCAATAAAAATAGGTCCACACTACATCATCTAGTAGTAAAACTTACTAGTCTTAGTGACAAAGAGAAAAACTTGAAAGCACCTCGGGAAAAGAAGTCTGTAACATACAATGGTAAAAATATTAGATTGGCAGCACACTCATCCACAGATACCTAGCAGGCCAGAAAGAACTGGCATGATATATTCAGAGCACTAAATGAGAAAAACATACAGCCAAGAATACGATATCCAGCTAGGCTATCACTGAAAATAAAAGGAGAGATAAAAAGCTTCCAGGACAAACAAAACCTAAAAGAATTTGCAAACACCAAAGCAGCCCTACAGGAAATATTGAAAGGGGTCCTCTAAGCAAAAAAAGAGCCTTGTGGTTTTGATCCACTGTCCATTTCTTGATTGGATTATTTGTTCTTTGGGTGTTGAGTTTGATAAGTTCTTTATAGATTTTGTATACTAGACCTTTATCTGATATGTCATTTGCGAATATCTTCTCCTATTCTGTCAGTTGTCTTTTGGTTTTGTTGACTGTTTCCTTTGCTGTGCAAAAGCTTTTGATCTTGATGAAGTCCCAATAGTTCATTTTTGCCCTTGTTTCCCTTGCAAGGGATGTTTCTAGGTGATGTTTCTAGGAAGAAGTTGCTGCAGCTGAGTAGAAGAGGTTGCAGCCTGTGTTCTTCTCAAGGAAACAGTCAACAAAACCAAAAGACAACTGACAGAATGGGAGAAGATATTCACAAATGACATATCAGATAAAGGTCTAGTATACAAAATCTATAAAGAACTTATCAAACTCAACACCCAAAGAACAAATAATCCAATCAAGAAATGGACAGAGGACATGAACAGACATTTCTGCAAAGAAGACATCCAGACACATGAAAAATGAAAAATCCAGACACATGAAAAAATGCTCAACGTCACTTGGCATCAGAAAAATATGGATCAAAACCACAATGAGATACTACCTCACACCAGTCAGAATGGCTAAAATTAACAAGTCAGGAAATGACAGATGTTGGAGAGGATGCAGAGAAAGGGGAACCTTCCTACGCTGTTGGTGGGAATGCAAGCTGGTGCAGCCACTTTGGAAAACAGCATGGAGGTTCCTCAGAAAGTTGAAAATAGAGCTACCCTACAACCCAGGAATTTCACTACTGGGTATTTACCCTAAAGATACAAATGTAGTGATCCGAAGGGGCACATGCACCCCAATGTTTATAGCAGCAATGTCCACAATAGCCAAACTATGGAAAGAACCTAGATGTCTATCAACAGATAAATGGATAAAGAAGAGGTGGTATATATACATACAATGGAATATTATGCAGCCAACAAAGGAAATGAAATCTTTCCTTTTGCAACAATGTGGATGGAACTAGAGGGTATTATGCTGAGCGAAATAAACCAACCAGAGAAAGACAATTATCATATGATCTCCCTGATATGAGGAATTTGAGAGGCAGGGGGTGGGTGGTGGGTAGGGAAAGAAAAATGAAACAGAGATGGGATCAGGAGACAAACCAATCTCACAAAACAAACTGAGGGTTGCTGGAGGGAGGCAGGTGTGGAGAAGGTGGTTGGTTTATGGACATTGGAGAGGGTATGTGAAATGGTGAGTGCTGTGAATACATTGGAATAGAAGAAATAAAATTATCTTTATCTAAGGATGGCATAATTTTGTATGCAGAAAACATGATGGAATCTACTAAAACATAAGGACATTTAGTAAAGTTCAGAATACAAAGACAATATTTCAAAATAAATTATATTTATATGTACTAGTAAAGAATATTTAGACATTGAAGAAAAAAATAATACTACAGTATCATGAAATATATAGTGTTTAGTAATAAATATAACAAAATATGTGTAAGACCTATACGTGTAAAACTACAAAACATTGCTAAGAGAAACTAAAGGAAACCTAAATAAATGGAGATGCATACTGTGTTCATACACCAGAATACTCAATGCTTTAAGATATCAATACTCCCCAAATTGTAGATTTGATGTAATCCTGACTAGAATACAGCAGGTGTTTCCAAAGAAAATAGTAGGCTGAATCTTAAATTCGTATATTAATGGATATCTTAAATTCGTATATTAATGGAATGACCTAATGGACAAAATAACCTCGAAAAAAAAAATAAGTTGGAAATCAATACTTACTAATTTCAAGATCTATTATAAGCTATAGAAATCAAGGCCATGTGGTATTGACATCAAGGTAGACAAATAGATCAGTGGAACAGCATAGAGAGCCCAGAAATAGATCTACACATATATTGATAGCTGACTTTGATAAAGGTGCTAATGCTAATAAATGGAAAATGATAA
Source organism: Mellivora capensis (assembly GCA_004024625.1). NCBI lineage: Eukaryota > Metazoa > Chordata > Mammalia > Carnivora > Mustelidae > Mellivora > Mellivora capensis. The sequence goes on from PISX010006386.1 coordinate 82,940, forward strand.
TGGACGTACTTACGTAAAAAGCAAAAACAAAACAAAACAAAACAAAAATTTTATTGCACCTCACACCATATGCAAAAATTAACCAAAAATGGGCCTTAAATCTAAATGTAAACCTAAAAGTATATAGAGAAAAACAGAGAAAGATCTTTGTGACTTTGGATTGGCAAAGATTTTATAGATACAACATCAGAAGCATATGCCACGAGCGAATAAACTGATAGGTTGGTCTTCATCAAATTTAAGAACTTGTGCTCCTCAGTAAAAGAGACATAAGATAATGAAATAAGCAAGTCACAAACTGGGAGAAATCATTTCCAAATTATATATGTGATCAATGATTTGTATTCAGTATAAAATGGACTCCCAAAGTACATAATTCAAAACCAAACAGGCCAATAAAAAAATGACAAGAGATTTGACAGATACTTCAATAGAGAAGATGTATGAATGAACATGTGAAAAGATGCTAAACTGCATCAGTCATCAAGAAAAAGCAAATTAAAACCACAATTAGACACCACACCTTTATTAGAGTAACTAAAAGGGAACAATTATGGGTGACAAAGTCCCGGAACTAGAGCTCTCATACAATGCTGGTAGGAATGTCAGATGGTATACTTTGGAAAAGAGTTTGGCAGTTTATTAAGTAGTAAAACATATTCCTATCATATGATCCAGGCACTCTACCCCTAGCTAATTCACCCAACAGAAATGAAAACATACGCCCCCACAAAAACCTGTACATGAATTTTCGTAGCCGCCTTATTTGTAATAAACCCAGACTTGAACCTATCCAGATCACCATTACAGATGAATAGATAACCAGATTGTGGCATATCTGTATGGTAATATCATTCCATAATAAAAAGGAATAAACTATGAATACATTTGACAACACAGATAAATCTGAAAAAAATTTCATTATGCTGAGGGGTAAAAACCAAAGAATGCAATGGGAAAGGTAGGGAGAGGTATTATAGGGAGAGATTACAAAAGGCATAAGCAAACAATCCAAGGAGATGGATATTATCTTGATTGTGGCAATAATTTCACAGTATGTATGTGTGTATTTATATATACACACGTGTCATACTGTATATACTTTAAATATGTGTAATTTATTATATGTCAAGTACATCTCATTAAAGTTGTTTTAGAAAAACTCTTCAGTTAACCTAATTATTGAATTTAACTTTATTTTCTTAGCATTCTAGAGAACACCAAATGAATTCAGTAATGCTTATTGAAAGTCTATTATGTCACAGACAATAAAGTGCAGCAGATATCATGTTCTTCTGGGTTTGTTTCTGTGTGTTTCAAACTGTATTTGAATCTTAGAGCAGATAATAGCAGTTAGTGTGTGTTAAGCAATCATTATGTACCAGACACTTTTCCTAAACCAACATTTTAAATCCCGACAACAAAGCTATGAAGATGATACATCCATCATCCCCATGGAATAGGTTAATAAAGTTTTCCAGCATCACAGATTGTAATACAAAGACTTCAAATGCTGGCTCCAGAATCTTCAGTGTCACTCACTCTTTCCTCTTTCTACATGCCTCAAATTTATCTCTCCAGAAAGCTGTGGTTCATGTTTCTCTTTTAAAATAGGAGAGAGACTGGGACGCCTGGGTGGCTCAGTTGGTTGGACGACTGCCTTCTGCTCAGGTCATGATCCCGGAGACCCGGGATCGAGTCCCGCATCAGGCTCCCAGCTCCACGGGAAGTCTGCTTCTCCCTCTGACCTTCTCCTCGCTCATGCTCTCTCACTGCCTCTCTCTCAAATAAATAAATAAAATCTTTAAAAATAAATAAATAAATAAATAAATAAAATAGGAGAGAGACAAACCATAAGAGACGCAATCTCACAAAACAAACTGAAGTTTGCTGGGGGGTGAGGGGTTAGGGATAGGGCGGCTGGGTTATGGACATTGGGGAGGGTATGTGCTATCGTGAGTGCTGTGAAATGTGTAAGACTGATGAATCACAGATCTGTACCCCTGGGGCAAATAATACATTATATGTTAATTAAAAATAAGTTAATAAAATAAAATAGCCTCTTTCTATAGGAGGAAAGCCTTTGCTTTTCCACTACCGGACCTGAGAAATTTGAAACCATCTTTTAGTTATAAAAGCCAGGAGACAGTTCTCAAATATTGAATATAGAAGTGTTTCCATGCCCACAATTGGGATGTGCTCCCAATCTGGTATACAGTAGGACTCTGTGGGCCCTGAAGGGAGGGAGAGGGACTCATCATCATTGGTTCTAGAAGTGTATTCTAGCATCTACTTTGCCAAGCTTTATCAGGCAATGAAGAATTCAGTATGAACGGAATTTCAAGGAAATTGAAGGCTACTCCTCTCAGAGTTCAGAATTTGTTGTTTCCCCATGCTTTCATAGCTAAAGACTGAGGATGGACAGAATCAAGGTGCCTGGGTGGCCTAGTTGGTTAAGTGTCCGCCTTCAGCTCAGGACATGATCTCAGGATCCTGGGATCGAGCCCCACATCTGGCTCTCTGCTCATCAGAGAGTCTGATTCTCCCTCTCACTCTCCTTTTTTCTTTCTGTTAAATATATAAATAAAATCTTTTATAAATAAATAAATACAAACCAGAACCCTGGTTTCTGATAGAAAAAAAGTTTATAAAGAAGAAAATCTGAGTCATATATAAAAGAAAGCATAAGTGAACTATCCCTTAGGATCCTTCCAGTAGCAGGCAGAGATACTCCTGAGATGTGCGTCAGGCTGAGTTGGCTATGATCACAAGTACTGTCTCCCATTTGCTGCAAGAGCGGTTTTATGGTTCTGTTGTTCTACCCCTGCTGTTTTTCACATTAACTAGAAATCTGGCCTTTCGACATTGAGCAAGATGAGGCTACCTAATTTCTCCTATGTCAGAAACAATTCATGTTTCGGTGCATTAAGGTTAGCAAAAGAAAAGCTTTGTGCAAATTGTACATGTGAAAACCTAGAGACATTGTTTTTAATTTTAAGGGTTGATTGGAAACATTTCCTAACTAATGTTATAACAACAATGTTTTTAAAGAATGAAATCCATCTTTGCTGAAGGGGACATTAAATATTTAATTTTTCTTACTATTTGCTTAAGTTACTTATTAGTATTTCATTTTTGTGACTTTAAATCACACTTCCTTGTTTATTTTTAAGTATAATTATTTTGCTTACAAGCTTAGCTTCCCAGAGTCATTTAAAATAAATACAATTAAATATAAGACAGTGTATAAGGGCATGCAGAGGAAATAATTACTGTATAAAATATTGAGTACTTAATAACTGTGAAAACTAAGCTATTTTAAATTATAAATGATTATTGCACAAAGTAAAAAGAAATAATTAAAATACATCTTAAAAATCCACCATGGGAAATCTGAGAGATGCAGAAGCTATAATTAAAAAATATTAATGCCAACATCCAAAATATATGGAAATTGCAAAATCAAGGTGTCTTTTGAATATGCTTTTGAGTATTTTTTTTGCCTTTATTTCTTTAATAGAGTAATAATCATGTGAAAAGAACTGTTTCTCCTGTAAATAAAAGTGAAAATGGAAGCCATCACTTTGTCTTGTATTTCTTTCTTTTTTTTTTTTTTTTTTAGATTTTATTTATTTATTTGTCAGAGAGAGAGCACAGTTGGGAGAACAGCAGGAAGAAGGAGAAGCAGTCTCTCCACTGAGCAAGAAGCCAAATGCGGGACTTGATCCCAGGTCACTGGAATCATGACCTGAGCTCAAGGCAGATAGCTCAAGGCTCAAGAAGTCAATTCACTGTGGCACCTGAGTGGCACAGTGGGTTAAGCCTCTGCCTTTGGCTCAGGTCATGATCTCAGGGTCCTGGGATCAAGCCCCACATCAGGCTCTCTGCTTGGCAGGGGGCCTGCTTCCCCTCTCTCTCTCTCTCTGCCTGTTGCTCTGCCTACTTGTGATCTCTCTCTCCCTCTGTCAAATGAATAAATAAAATCTTAAAAAAAAAGAAGTCAATTCACTGTCAACAAAGTCCTGACTTCATGGTATCCTGTACCCATTTAGCCTCCCTGATTAACTCTAGTTAGAAAGTTAAGTGATGTTTATGTCAGGTACCTAATAAAATCCCTGGGACATTCTAGACACCTAAATATTTTTAAAGTAACTGAATACACTGTTATGAGTGAACTTTCTTCTTTCATTAAGACATAAAATATTGAAAACATAGTGCATTTTTATGTCTTCTTTATACATTGTATAGTTCAAGCTTTATAGTTCTGTGAAAGAATAAATTAGTTAACTAACTTAAATTTATTGCATTTCAGAAGTTTGCAAAACCTATTTGCCTTGCCTGGGAGGGACTATTGCAATTTGCAATTTTGTTTTCTAGCCCTAGTAACAATTGTTCACATTTGTATATTGAGATGGGGAGAGACAATAACAAAACTCTTGGATTTTCAATAGAACAGGGTCTTTGAACATAAAAAAATACACATGCACATAAATGTACCTACACGCACACACTCACTACTAGAAGATCCTGAGCTCTATGGCCATATTTGTTCATGCTAGCCATAAAGGATTAGACCAAGAACAGATCTCAAAGAGATAAAGATCTGTCGATTGCTTTTCTTCTTGCATGTTAGACTCTCCAAGCCTGTAATATAAACAATAACAGTTTATTCTAGAAGTGGAAAGATGGTTTAATGTTAGAAAAATTCTGTTCTTTGGCACATTTACAGATTAAAGGTAGAAAATATTTTAATGCACTCAAAGAAAACATTTGATAAAATTCAAAATCTATTTATGATTTTAAAATCTTTTAGCAAAATGGAAATGGAAGGAAATTTCCTATTTTTTTTAGAAGGAAATTTCCTTAACTCAATAAAAGTTACCGGGACACCTGGGTGGTTCAGGTCATGATCCCAGGGTCCTGGGATCCATCCCCACATCCGGCTCTCTGCTCAGCAGGGAGCCTGCTTCTTCCTCTCTCTCTGCCTGCTTCTCTGCCTACTTGAGATCTCCGTCTGTCAAATAAATAAATTAAATCTTAAAAAAATAAAATAAATAAAATTATCTACCACAGTAAATATCATTCTCAGTGGTGACAAATTAGGACCATTCCCCTTTAAATTAAGAGCAGGACAACTATGAACTATCATGTCTTATACAGAGGATTCCATTTGAGGTGTTAGCCCGTGTGTGTGTGTGTGTGTGTGTGTGTGTGTGTGTGAGATTTTATTTGAGATACAAAGACAGAACATGATGGGGGAGGCGTGATGGGGTGAGGGCGAGGCAGAGGGAGAGGGAGAAGCAGACTCCTGGCTGAGGAGGAAGACTGACATGGGGCTCCATCCCAGGATCCTGAGATCATGACCTGAGCCAAAGGCAGACACTTAACATACTGAGCCACCCAGGAGCCCCTAGCCCATGTGGTTTTGACATAGTTATAAATAAACAATGGAAAAGAAAAGGGAACTGAATCAAGGACCTATACTGTGTGGAAAATGCTCTTTTGATAGAACAGGTATTGTGGTTGGTCTGGTAAATGGATCTAGAACAATTGGTTATTCCATATAGGAAGTATTAGAGAGGGTCTCTACCTTATTGTGCTTACCAAAATTAAATCCAGATGGTTTAAGGACTTAAGTTTAAAAAATAAAACATGGGGAGCCTGGATGGCTCCAGTCCATTAAGCATCCAACTCTTGATTTTGGCTCAGGTCATGATCTCAGGGTTGTGAGTTCCAGCTCTGAGTGAGGCTCTGCACTAGGCATGGAAACTGTTTAAGATTCTCTCTCTGCACCCCATCTCCCTCTCTAAAAATAAGAAAAAAGAAACTTTAAAACTACTGACTTCAGGAAAAGGGAGGCTTTCCTACACAAGGAACACAAAGATTAATAACTTTCAGGGAAAAAATTCTAAATAAATTAGTTAAAGACAAACCAAAGTAGAAAGGGCAATATACATGAACAAGAATTTCACAGAACTGGAAACCCAAATGACAAGTAAACAAAGAAAATACTCATCCTCATCATTATCAGAGAAATGCAAAATGAGATCACAGGCATTTTACATTCAAAAGATTGACAAAAATAAAAAATCTTGTATAACCAAATGTTGGTTAGGAAGTACAGAAAGAAGAACATTGTAAAGTAGGTTATATATTGATAGAGCCTTTTTGAAAAACAGTTTGCATTATCATGTAAAGTTCGTATACGCAATCTATTATTTCTACTCTAGAGATGCTCAGAGCAGCACTGCTTGTATTGGGGGAAAGTGAACAGAGAGAAACAACCCAATCACCATAGGAATGGAACATGTTTAGACAAAAAATATTATAAAGTTAAGTTAATGAGTAAAAATTATACAGTATATCCTAGATGAACCTTAGAAACATTTTTCAGAGAAAGGTAACTCACAACCGTCTATACATAAAATACTATTTTGTGGAGCTCAGACAGCAAAATGGATGAATATATTTTTCAGAATATATTACATATGTGTGGATATGTGGATATGTATATACAAACACAAGTATGTGACAAAATTATTTTTAAAAAGGCAAAGAGACAATAATAAAAATAGTGTGATGGTTATTTCTGGAGATGGTAGACAGAAAAGGAGACAGCTAGAGACAGTGACACATGGAATCACTAAGGAAACTAAACTAGCCATTGTCCAGGCCCCTCTGTGGACCAATGATGATGCTTGAGACACAAATAGAAGAATATCTTCAAATCATATATCTGATATTGAATTAATATAAAGAATATATAAAGAGCTCCTATAACTCAACAACAAAAAACAAACAACCAAAATAAAAAATAGGCAAAGGATATGAATAGACATTTCTCTAAAGAAAAGACACAGGTGGCCAATAGGCCAATGAAAAGATGTTCAGTATCATTCACCTTTAGGGAAATGCAAATCAAAACCACAAGATACCACTTCACACCCATTAGGATGACTACTAGAAAAAGAAATGAAGAAGAAGAAGAACAGAAAATAACAGGTATTGGTGAGGATGGGAACCCTCGTGTGTTGCTAATGAGAATGTAAAATGATACAGCTGCTATAGAAATAATATAGTAGTTCCTAAAAAACTTCAACACACAACTACCATATCATCTAGAAGTTCCACTTCTGGCTATATGCCAAAAAGAATTGAAAGAAAAGACTCAAATAGATATTTGTGCATATATGATCATAGCAGCATTAATTAAAACAGCCAGGGGCACCTGGGTGGCTCAATGGATTAAAGCCTCTGCCTTCAGCTCAGTTCATGATCCCAGGGTCTTGGGATGGAGCCCTGTGTTGGGCTCTCTGCTCGGCGGGGAGCCTGCTTCCTCCTCTCTGCCTGCCTCTCTGCCTACTTGTGATCTCTGTCTGTCAAATAAATAAATAAAATCTAAAAAAAAAATTAAAACAGCCAAAATATAATTATTCAAAATAACCCAAATACCCATCAGTAGATAAACAAAATGTGATACATATGTACAATAGAATATTATTCAACCTTGAAAAGGAAGAAAAGCTGACACGTGATACAACATGAATGAACCTTGAAGAGATTATGCTAAGTGAAATAAGACAGACACAAAAAAGACAAAGTATTGCATGATGTCACTGAAATGAGGGACCAAGAGTAACCAAATGTATTCAGACAGAAAATAGACTGGAGGTTAACAGGGGCTAAGTTGGGGGGGGGTGGGGAGGAGAAAGTCATGGGGGCAGGGTTATGGTTTAAAGGGTGTAGAGTTTCAGTTCGGGAGGTTGAAAGTTCTGAAGTTTGTTGGTGGTGATGCACAATGTGAATGGACTTAATTCCAGTAAACTGTATACCTAAAATTTTTTAAATGGTGAATTTTATATTGTGTTATTTTTGCTAAAATAAAAAAGCTGTCATGGATACAAGTTCCCAGGCAACTTAAATTCATAGAAGTTTTGAGAATCACTGGGTTGAAGTAAATGACCTTTAGAGTAAAATTGCCATGTGAGGGTCCTAAGAAGTAGACTTTTATCAGAAAATGTCTCTTCAAAAGTCCTTCGTTGGCATATATATATACATATATATATATATATATATATATATATATTTGTATGAGTGTGTATTGTGCTGGTGGTGGGTAAATCATACACACACACACACACACACACACATGTGCACACACATATTGGTATTCTTGGATGGGTTCACAGACCCTTAGAAACACATACACAACAATGAATCTTGGAACACTACATCAAAAACTAATGATGTATTGTATGGTGGCTAACATAACACAATACAAAAAAAAGATGAACACTTAAATATTTCTCAAGTAAAAAAAAAAAAGAAAGAGACACATACATATGCAAACAAAGTATTGTAAACAGTACAAAAAGGTCCTCAGGACCACACACACAGACACACACAAGCACACTTTGTAAACATATATTTCCGTACTGACTTCAGGGCACAAAGAAGTGATCCTCAGTCGTCAATGTGGGAAAAATCACACAGTACAACCTTTGCTGCATCACCACCCTGCTTCCCCTATACCTCTCCCAGTTCGTGAAGGTCCGTCCTCAAAGGCATTGAAGTGAGTTGGTGGCAATAGTCAATCTGCACATGACAGGGCCATATACCTGTGTTTATATTGAGATGTAGTTCTCAAATGAGGCAGCATAATGCAATCATCTGGTGGACTTTAAAGACTCCCAAAGCCCAGGCTGACCTTATGCCAATTAAATCCGGATTCCAGGAGGTGGTCATCCAGGCATCTAGTGATTCCATAGGAAGTTAGGCTTGAGAACCAGTGAATTACCTGATTGTTTCAAATTAGCCAAATGCCTTCTGCAAGTGGCACTTAGCTAAAGAAATTCCCAACTATGGGCTTTGGTGCCTTATTCTTAATTATCTACATTCCACCTGTTGGGTTATTTACTTTAAAACTTTCTTAATGAGGCACTTGGATGATTCAGTTGGTTAAACAACCAACTCTTGATTTGGGCTCAGGTCATGTTCTCAGAGTGGTGAGATCAAGTCCTATATCAGACTCCACATTCAGTGGGGAGTTGGAACCTGCTTGAGATTCTTTCCCTCTTCTTCTGCCTCCTGCTTGTGTGTTTGCTGTCTCTCTCTCTCTCTCTCTCCCTAAAATAAATAAATCTTAAAAAAAAAAAACTTTATGTTGGTTCACTCTGCTAAAGTCTATTTTGAGTGAAATTTTGTTTCTACAAACATATGACCAATATAACATCTCATAAATAGATGGTTACTGCAAAACAAATATTTTCAAAAAGGAGTGCCAATAAACTCTACTTAGATTCTCTTCTTATGACAAGGGCTCTGGCATAGACCTGATTTCTCTTTACGAAAAACAGAAAAGACAGATGTTGAAGAGGTGATAAGGACAGGCTAGTACAAGTGACATTCTTCTTCTCTTATGAGAAGGATTAAAAGAGAATTGCAAAGGGAATAATTTTTTTTTCACTCTGTGATCCAAAAAAGCTTAAAATGATAGTTTATGTGTCATGTTTTGGGAAAGACTGCTCTGGGGGTTTATGAAGTGTCTGGGCAACTCTAATATTTTATCGTTTCTCTGTGGTTCTGGCCTTGGCAAAAGAAAGAGAAGAGAATGAAACATTCTCTGGGAACAGGAAGGGTCTCTCCCCACCCCACTCCATCACTGTCACCTGCTATTACAATTCAAGCAGAGGCATCAAATTTCATTACCTGAAGAGAGAAGGATTTGATAGCCAGGCAGAAGGTATGTTAAGTCTCTTAGTGCAGAAAGAGGTATTGTGAAAAGGAGAATACCAGACTGAGAAGTGGCAAATGACATATAGAATTAGACCATGACTGTTTACATGACTGTCTAGTCCCAATACATTGCCCATTAGGCTGGCTGAGTTAACACATATTTTGTGGCTGTTGGAAGTCTCTTTTATATACAATAGTTTTCTTTATTTCACACCCTAGTGATCTCTCAAAGACAAGACATCAAGATCATTTCCCCAACTAAATGGGGAGAAGTTGCCATCTTACAATATTCTCCATAGTTTTTAAATGTAATTCACTGGTTACTAAACCTACCTCACCCATTCAGCCCTGTGTCACAGGGCTGGGAAAAGTCAAACTCTCTCAAGCTGGTGCTGTTCAGGTAATCCCCCTCTTACAATCTTATACGACCTTCTAGAAAGTGCAGTCTATCTGCACGGAACAACAAGCTGCATTATTTATCAGGCACCATCTCAAGAAAATCTCGTTCTTTTTACCTCATTTAAACCACAAAATATATATTTAATTTCACCCTGACCTTTCTTATCTATGAATACAGCTAAGAAGAGATCTGTCGTGGGAAGTGATTCAGCTTCTATTAAATGACAGTAAACATTGTAACCGTTCAGTTATCTCATCTGAGTTGCTTGGATCTGGATATTGTTCAAGAAAAAAAACAAAACTAAACCATTTGCCTTGAAAATTCTGTGGGCAGACCTGCAATTTGAAACAAAAACAAAACAAACACACGTTGTTTGACATTTTCTATAAATCAAAAGGCTACACAAGACAGTAGATTTTAGAGTTCTCTGTTTTACTTTAAAGTCCATTTGTACTACCAGTGATCTTTCTCCTAGAATTGAATATTAACCTCACTTTAATTTGACTCAGTAGTCGTTGGGTTGTTTTTTTGTTTTTGTTTTTGTTTTTCCCCTCAAATGCTGGGTAGGATCTAACTATAGTAAATCTCAAATTAAAAAGACACCAAATTAAAGAAGAGGCATTATGAATTGAGGTGGGAAAGGTAATAAACAGAAAGAAAATAAAAGAGAAATATGTTATCCACAGGGGAAAAATCTTGGGAAAAAATATATAATCTCTATTTTCTAAAAGCAAAGCCATAAGAAAGGGATTAGTTGGAATCCCTTGGCTGGAATCACATTTTGAACTAAATGAAAGACAAACCTCAGTTCCATTCACTGTAACTAGTAGAGCAGGTAGTGATAATGAGAAAGTCTAAGCGTGGAACCGAGTACCCTTTCATGTAACCAGTGTTACCTTCTTCTTTCAACCCAATTTATTCAGCAGTTATAATAACCAACTGATATAGTGGGCATGGGAACATTTTATAAATTCTAAAGCATTACTCAAATATGTAGTATGATTTCTTTTATTATTTTTCCCTAAAATGATTTAAATGGTCTCACCTCCAAACGTAAAAATGGTTCCTTTGGGGATGCCTGGGTGGCTCAGTGAGTTAAGCTTCTGCTTTAGGCTCAGGTCATGATCTCAGGGTCCTGGGATCGAGCCCCGCATCGGGCTCTCTGCTCGGCAGGGAGCCTGCTTCCCTCTCTCTCTCTGCCTGCCTCTCTGCCTACTTGTGATCTCTGTCTGTCAAATAAATAAAAATAAAATATTTTTTTAAAATGGTTCCTTTGGTCATTGAGAGGTGGCCCTTGAGGCCTATAGACATAGATTAAGACCTTAGCTTCTACTTAAGTAATAGATCACCTATTAAATGTGACCCTGACATCTGCCTTAGATTGTGCAAGAAATTTTAAAACTCTGATTCTACCCATAGCATCTAAAATAGACCAGACATCAGGACTACCAGGAGAATTAGGAGCTCAGGAGCTTAGTAAGCACTGAAATAAGCCACAAAAAGAAAATAAGATTTAGCTGTTTTACCTCATTTTTACTGAACAAAAAAATCCAAAAGCTGGAAACAAATGAGATGCCTCTTCCTCATAACCTTCTTTAAGTGAACCCAAGAGAACTACCCCTCAAGCATTTATATCATTAGTATTCAAAGGTGTGCTAAATGACATAGCCAGTAAATTTAAAATCATCAAAGTAAATTAAAAATGTCCTCTCAGTTATAGTAACTTTGACTCAATTTCTTTTTTTTTTAATTTACTAATTTATATTCAAAAATCAGTAAGCATCCCTCACATATCATTGGTATAATTTAAAAGGAATTTTTAATGAACAATTTGTTATCTTTTGGCACATGTAAATAGCCTGCATAATTTCCAATTAGACTTGAATTTATAATGTTTACAGATGTTTGCAGAATGTAAACTAATTAGCATAATTACTCAAGGTCTCCATCAAATTCGAAATGATATCATCATAACTTTTTGAGCCTTGATAAAAGTATTCATTCCTTCCTAATTAAAAATAAAATAGATCTGTGACTTTCTATTTCAGATAATGGGATAATAGATCATTCAAATCAGTCCTCTCCTGAAACCAATTGATAAATAAAGAGAAAATATATATTTTAAAATTTCTTAGACTCATCGAACATATGATAAAAGAAGGTATTACCAGGACAAAAGAAAGTGGAAAAATAGGGCACAGAAAGATAAAAATGCACAGAAGCCCTGAAGGCATTTCAAATAGGTGTGGGGATTTGTAGAACATTTGTCTGACAGTCTGTGGGAGAACCAGACAGAAAACAAAGTGGAGAGGGTAATAGAAGACCTTCCCTAAAATAAACTAGAATCCTAAACCATTATTTCCCAGGCTGAAGGTGAGCTAGAAGTGGAATGGACCATAGATAGGAATCACAGCCAAGCTCTAATCAATAATCTCAAGACTTCAAATTGGTTTTTAGTGTACCCAATCCCCAGGCAAAAAAGCAGACACAAAAATTTTCTGGAGAAATTTAATGTCATTTTAAACCTCAAACTGTTTTATAAATTATATTTAAAATCTTCTCTTAAAGAGGAATAATAAGGCACACAGGGAAATTCTGTCAGTTTGAGAACCAGTGGAAATAACTGACAACAGAAAAGGACTTGATAAACTCGAGGAACTGGAATTACAAGATCCAGACTGCAAAGTAGTTATGTTGATTATGTACAAGGAAATAAAACACAAACTTCAAGATATCTTCCTATTCATGAACACGATGTGTCTTTTTATTTGTTCAGATGGTCTTTGATTTTTTTCATCAGTTTTGTCATTTTCAGACTGTGAGTTTTATCTGGTTTACAACTAAGTATTTCATTTTCTTTGGCATGATTATGAATGGTATTGTGTTTTAATTTTGATTTCCACATGTTTGGTTTTGTACACAGAAATGCTATTGACTTTTGTGTGTTGATCTTATATCTTGCAAACTTGTTAAATTCAAGTAGTCCTAGAGGTGGTTTTTTGTTTTAGATTCCTTGGAATTTTCAACATAGTCATGCCACTGACAAATAGGGATAATTTTATTTCTTCTGTTTCTATCTGCATGACTTCAGGGTTTTTTTTTTTTCTTCTTGCCTTACTGCAGTACTTCCAGTATTATGTTGAATAAGAGTGGTAAAAACAGACATCCTTGTTTTGTTCTCAATACTATAGGGAAAGTATTCATTCTGTTATCATTAAAGTGATGTTAGTTATAGGTATTTTTCTAAGTGTTCTTTGTTGAGTTGATGGTGTCCTTTCTATCCCTGGATTACTGAGGAATTGGGCAAAATTTTTTTCAAATCAAATGATATTATCACATGATTTTTCTCCTTTAGCTTGTTCTAATGGTGGATTATATTGATTGATTTCTGAATGTTGAACCAGTCTTACATAAAATCCCACTTCGTAATGGTGTATAATTCTTGTATGCTTTGCTGATTGTTCTTTGCTAATATTTGTTGAGTATTTTTACATCTAAGTTCATGAGAAATACTGGTCTCTAGTTTCCTTTTTTTGAGCGGTCTTTTTCTGATTTGGGTATCAGGATAGTAAATGCTAGCCTTTAAAACTATCTGGAAAGTGTTTCCTTCTCCTTTATTTTCTGTAAGAGATTTTGTACATTTGATGTTAATTCTTTGTGGGACTTCCAACTAACCATTTTTGGCATTATCTTTTTCAGTCTCCTTGATGAAGGGTGGATGTAGACTTTTAGCTCACCATAATGCCTTGCTTATACCAGGGGTGGGACACAGAGAGGCACCGACTAACTCTGACTTTACCACCAAATTCAGGAATTCAGTCTGGTTGGTATTAGGTGGAAGTGGAGGCTCGGTTGCTGCTGGTTCCTGGTGGGGGATTCAGGGTATTGTCTGCTTCTTCTGTACAGGTGATGGAAAGTTAGCCATGTGCATCCCTGTGGACATCACCAAGCAGGGAATCTGAGCACTGGCCCACTGCTGGCTCTATGTGGGGGTAGAGTGAGTAGAACTGAGCCAGATTAACTTCCCATTTGCTTGGACCTACTGAAACCACAGGGTGTGGTTTTATACGATGATATTTGGCTGGAGTAGGGTGGATATTGTCCAAAAGGTTTTCTGTTCTTAAGTCATGCCTTTCCTGGTCCCCTAGCTAGCAGGGAAGTGGGTTTCCTTAGTGATTTTTTGTTTGTGCCTGTTTGGGGTTTCTGCAGTATCCTGTTGAGCACATATGGGAAGCAGTAAGGAAACCCAGGGAAGTCACCACTGCATTTTTCCTCAAGTCCTGCAGTCCCCAGACATCCCTCCCTCTTCACTTTGCAGATGAGATATTTCCTATGCTTGTTGTTGTGTTATTCTCAGTGTTTTTAAGTTGTAACAGGAGAACTGGGAGGAAAAGGGTCTTTTCCATGTTGGCAGAACTGAGCATTCTCTAAGACTTTTGTTAAAAATTAGATTTTCTTTTTTATAACAGTTTTAGGTTCACAGTCAAATTAAGGAAAAGGCACAGAGATTCCCGTATCTCCCCTGCCTCTCACACAGGCTTAGCCTTCCCCATTATCAACAGCCCCCACAGGAGTGCTACATTTTGTACAACTGATGAACCTACTTGATGGATCATAATCATCCAAAGCCCAGAGTTTACATTTAGGTTCACTCTCAGTGTTGTAAATTCATTGAGTCTGGACCAATATATCGTTATACATGTAGCTGCCATTGTAGTATCACACAGAATATTTTCACTGCCACAAAAATCCTCTGGGCTGCACTTATTCATTCCTCCCTTCTTTTTTTTTTTTTTCTTTAATTTTTATTTTTTTATAAACAATTTTTTATCCTCAGGGGTACGTGTCTGTGAATCGCCAGGTTTACACACTTCACAGCACTAACCATAGCACATACCCTCCCCAATGTCCATTACCCCACCCCCCTTTCCCGACCCCCGACCCCCAGCAACCCTCAGTTTGTTTTGTGAGATTAAGAGTCACTTATGGTTTGTCTCCCTCCCAATCCCATCTTGTTTCTTTTCTTCTTTTTC
>PISX010006387.1:0-32739 GCA_004024625.1 Mellivora capensis
CCATATACACTATGGAGTATTATGCCTCCATCAGAAAGGATGAATACCCGACTTCTGTAGCAACATGGACGGGACTGGAAGAGATTATGCTGAGTGAAATAAGTCAAGCAGAGAGAGTCAATTATCATGTTTTCACTTATTTGCGGAGCATAACAAATAATATGGAGGACATGGGGAGATGGAGAGGAGAAGGGAGTTGAGGGAAATTGGGGGGGAGATGAACCATGAGAGACTATGGACTCTGAAAAATAACCTGAGGGTTTTGAAGGGGCGGGGGGAGGGAGGTTGGGGGAGCCTGGTGGTGGGTATTGTGGAGGGCACGCATTGCATGGAGCACTGGGTGTGGTGTAAAACTATGAATTCTGTTACGCTGAAAAGAAATTAAAAAAAAATTATCATGTCATCTTTGAAGAGAGAGTTTGACTTCTTCATTGCCAATTTGAATACGTTTTATTTCTCTTTGTTGTCTGATTCCTGTTGCTAGGACTTCTAATACTATGGTGAACAAGAATGGTGAGAGTGGGAATTCTTGTCGTGTTCCTGATCTCAGAGGGAAGGCTGTCAGCTTTTCCCCACTGAGGATGATATTCGCTGTGGGTTTTTTTCATGGATAGATCTTATGAAGCTGAGAAATGTTCCCTCTATCCCTCTACTTTAAATCGTTTTAATCAGGAACGGATGCTATATCTTGTCAAATGCTTTTTCTGCATCATTTGAGAGGACCATGTGGTTCTTCTCTCTTCTCTTACTGATTTGTTCTATCACATTGATTGATTTGCAAGTGTTGAACCACCCTTGCATCCCGTGGATAAATCCCACCTGGTCATGGTGGATCATCTTTTTAATGTATTGTTGGATCCTATTAGCTAGGATCTTGTTGAGAATCTTAGCATTCATTAAACTGCTAAGAACAGATACTACACTTGATCTTAGCAAAAAGGCCGAGAAGCGATAAATCTTAGCATTCATATTCATCAGGGATATTGGCCTGAAATTCTCCTTTTTGTGGGGTCTTTGCCTGGTTTGGGGATCAGGGTAATGCTGGCTTCATAAAAAGAGTCTGGAAGTTTTCCTTCTGGAACTCACCCACAAGAAAAAGTTTGGAAGGAACTCAAACACCTGGAAGCTAAAGACCACTTTGCTTAAGAATGCTTGGATCAACCAGGAAATCAAAGAAGAACTTAAACAATTCATGGAAACCAATGAGAATGAAGACACTTCAGTCCAAAACCTATGGGATACAGCAAGGACGGTCCTAAGGGGGAAATACATAGCCATCCAAGCCTCCCTCAAAAAAGCTGAAAAATCCACAATATACTAGCACTCTTTACACCTTAAAGAACTAGAGAACGAACAACAAATTAAGCCAACCCCACGCACAAGAAGGGAAATAATCAAGATTAGAGCAGAGATCAATGAGATAGAAACTAGAGATACAGTAGAACGCATCAACGACACTAGAAGCTGTTTTTTTGAAAGAATCAATAAGATCGATAAACCATTGGCCAAACTAATCAAAAAGAAGAGAGAGGACCCAAACCAATAAAATTATGAATGAAAAGGGAGAGCTCACAACTAACACCAAGGAAATAGAAACAATCATCAAAAATTATTATCAACAGTTATATGCCAATAAGTTAAGCAACCTAGATGAAATTGATGCATTCCTGGAAAACTATAACTTCTAAAACTGAATCAGGAAGAAATTGATAACCTGAATAGACCAATATCTAGTAACGAGTAGAAGCAGTGATCAAAAACCTCCCAAAAAACAAGAGCCCAGGACCTGACGGATTCCCTGGGGAATTCTACCAAACTTTCAAAGAAGAAATAATACCTGTTCTCCCGAAACTGTTTCAAAAAATTGAAGCAGAAGGAAAACTTCCAGACTCTTTTTATGTTATTCACTTCTGCTCTGAGAGACGACAGATGTCTGCAGCGCCCCAAGGTAAGGGGTCTGGATTCTACCCCAGTGAGCTCTGGAGGGAGCTGGAGTGGGCTTAGCAGCCCTCCAGTGGGGAGAGGGGGAATAGGGAAGGCAGTGTGTCACCATGGCCGGGGTTTGAGTAAGGCCTGCCATCTCTTTTTTTTCTTCTTCTTCTTGTTCTTCTTCTTGTTCTTCTTCTTGTTCTTCTTCTTCTGCTGCTGCTGCTGCTTCTGCTTCTGCTGCTTCTGCTTCTGCTGCTTCTTCTTCTACTGCTTCTTCTGCTGCTTCTGCTGCTGCTGCTGCTGCTGCTTCTGCTGCTGCTACTGCTTCTGCTTCTCTTCCTCCTCATGCTTCTCCTCCTCTCCTCCTCCTCCTTCTTTTTTTTTTTTTTAGGATTTTATTTATTTATTTGACAGAGATCACAAGTAGGCAGAGAGTCAGGCAAGGAGAGAGGGGGAAGCAGGCTCCCTGCTGAACAGAGAGCTCCATGTGGTAGGCTTGATCCCAAGACCCTGGGATCATGACCTTAGCCGAAGGCAGAGGCTTTAACCCACTGAGCCACCCAGGCGCCCCTCTGCTCTGCTTCTTAAGGGACCTTGATCCCCGCGGAGAGCTAGAGTGTGTTGACCCGTAGTGTTGGGCTCTTCTGAGCCAGGCTCCTGGGAAGCCCACCCAGATCTCTCTGACTTCGTCAAGTCCCTTATCCAGACTGGGTGAAATTGTCTTTAGGATCTCAGAGAGATCTGAGAGCAGCCAGCACCTCATCCCTGAGCAGGCTGCAGAACGGGAAGCTGTGGCTGTTTGGATTGGGTATTTTTAAAGATTAATTGGACCTTCATATGGATTCATAATTCCATCCAACCTGGGGACGGCACCACATCATTTCACATCTACCATTCTATTTTATATTGATTCATTTAATATTGAGAATCTTGATGAGACCCATACGGAGATCAATTTTTGGGGAAAATTATTGGTGTTTCAAAAGATATCTGGGGCAATGCTGTTCCCACATAGTATATTGTCCCCTTGGAATTCCCTGACTTGGTTGCTGCTGGAGAGAGGGCCCGCATGTCTGTTGGGCCCACAGGCAGCCTTTCTCCCGGGCAGCAACAGCACTGGGACATTTCTCTGCTTATCTGTGCTCTCATCAGATCCTGCCGGCCCATCAGGGCAGATAACAGAGGGGAATGATTGATTCAGTGACAACAGCTTTAATTTTTAACCTTTAGACCTTCCCCCAGGGACAAATTAGATCAAGGTTTACTCTCAACCTGTTCTCTGTGACATGGTGGAAAAGCCTTACCCAGAGAGATAACAGAAGCTGCTAGAGAGATGCAAATACATCCTGGCAAGAGGCAGTGTGTCCTTCAGTGACATGGTCTGAGGTGGGCTCTGGCCAGGAATGAGAATTTGAGACTCTGGGCAGCTGGCAGGTACTTTTTGGTAGGGCTAGAACCAGTTGCCAAATGAGGCCAATGTGGTTTCTAATTACAACAGCATTGACTCGGGACACACTTAATTCACAGTGAAGTGGCCAGTGAGGTGGCAAACCAGTCAGCAGGTGTAGGCCCAAGGGCATCTAAGTACCTTCCAGGACCTTATAATCTAACAGGAGACCTTAGACTCCCAGCTACAGAGAGTTCAGGTAAATGCAGTTGTTGCCAGACTGAGTCAGCACGTGTTCAGCCTGCAGTCTCAGATCAGAGCTCAGAGTAGTAGAGAGTGACTGGAACCAGAAGGCGAATTGCTGAGCTCATTTCTCCCCAGCATCATGGACAGGCAATGGACACATGATAAACTGCACATGTTTAAAATGTGCAGTTTGATATGTTTTATCATCTGTGTATACCTGTGCAATCAACACTACAAACAAAAGATAATGATCATGTCCATCACCTCCAGAAGTTTCCTTGTGCCCCTCTGTAAATTCTCCCTTCCATCCCTCCCTGCTAGCTCTGTCCCCAGGCAACCACTGGTCACCTTTCTGACACTTTTGTGTAATAGTTTACACTTCCTACAATATTACCTATTGGAATCAAACAGTATAAGCTCTTGTCAGTCTTCTTTCATTTAGCCTAATTATTTTGAGATTCATTCATGTTGCATGAACCAGCAGCTCATTCCTTTTTTTTCTTTTTAAAAAAATTTTTATTAACATATAATGTATTATTTGCCCCAGGGGTTTCAGGTCTGTGAATCGTCAGGCTTACACACTTCACAGCACTCACCATAGCACATACCCTCCCCAATGTCCATAACCCAGCCACCCCTAGCCCCCCACCCCCCAGCAACCCTCAGTTTGTTTTGTGAGATTAAGAGTCTCTTATGGTTTGTCTCCCCTCCGATCCCATCTTGTTTCATTTTTTCCCTCCCTACCCCCTAAGCCACCCACTCTGCCTCTCAAATTCCTCATATCAGGGAGATAACATGATAATTGTCTTTCTCTGATTGACTTATTTTGCTTAGCATAATACCCTCTAGTTCCATCCACGTCATTGCAAATGGCAAGATTTCATTTCTTTTGTTAGCTGCATAGTATTCCATTGTGTGTGTGTGTATATATATACATACATATGTACACATACATACATATATACATACATATGCATACATACACATACATACATACCTATATGTATGTATGTGTACACACACACATATACCACCTCTTCTTTATCCATTCATCTGTTGATGGACATCTAGGTTCTTTCCATAGTTTGGCTATTGTGGACATTGCTGGTATAAACATTGGGGTACAGGTGCCCCTTCAGATCATACATTTGTAACTTTGGGGTAAATACCCAGTAGTGCGATTGCTGGGTCATAGAGTAGCTCTATTTTCAACTTTTTGAGGAACCCCCTTGCTGTTTTCCAGAGTGGCTGCACCAGCTTGCATTCCCACCAACAGTGTAGGAGGGTTCCCCTTTCTCTGTATCCTCGCCAACATCTGTCGTTTCCTGACTGGTTAATTTCAGCCATTTTGACTGGTGTGAGGTGGTATCTCATTGTGGTTTTAATTTGTATTTCCCTGATGCTGAGTGATGTTGAGCACTTTTTCATGTGTCTGTTGGCCATCTGGATGTCTTCTTTGCAGCTCATTCCTTTTTATTGATGAGTAATATTCCATTGTATACCGTAGTCTGTTTATTCATTCACCTGGTGATAGACATTTGAGTTGGTTTGTGGTTTTGGCAATTAAAAACAAAGCTGCTCTAAACAATTGTATATATGTCTTTATATAGACATATCTTTCATTTATCTTGGTAAATACATAGGAGTAAGGAATGCATCATTCACTGCATCTGTTTACGCTTTGTAAGGAACTGCCAGACTGTTTTCCAAAGTGATTCTATGCATACAATATCTGCAACATACTTATACTAAAAAAAAATTTGTTTATCTGATGTATAAATTTTACTTGATGCCCTTTATTTTATCTGACAACACTATCACCAGGAAGAGCCCAAGATCAGACCACTCTCTCCCACCTCAGTGGTTGGGAAACTTTTTCTGTAAAGGCCCAGATAGTAATTTTTCTAGGCTTTTTGGGCCATAGTTGCAATTACTCAACTGTGCCATTATATTGTGATGACAACTATAGAGAATATATAAATGAATGAGCATGGCTGTGTCCTAATAAAATTTATTTATAAAAACAGGAGGCAAGCTGGAGCTAGCCCACAGGTCATAGAGTTGCTGACTCTTGTCTTAGATCAGATTTTCAAGGTACGATTCCAAGATCCACAGTGTATGACTTGGGAAGTTTGTAGAAAAGCAAATTCTCAGGCTCTACCCTAGAATTGCTGAACCAAAAGCTCTAGGGAGGGGGCTCAGCCACTTCGTCCCCAGGGAATTCTGATGTGCACTACGGTTCGAAAGATTCTAATTCAAGATTCTATTTTCCCAACACCTATGACCAGGAGAATCACCTGGGGCATGTCCTCAGACACAGACCCCAGAGCCCAGCAGACTTCTGACCAAAAATGCAGTGTGCAAGTTGGGAGTGAGCATGGGAAAGCTGAATGTGTATGTTTTAGAAGGTTTTACAGTTTCAAACATTTCTAATGAGTGGTCACTGATTATTAGGTGCAGGACCTGCTCACATTTTAAGATTTCAAAACATGGACATAAAAAGTGTTAATCTCCCCACATTAATGGACCTTTCACATCCTGAGTTATCCTACAATAAAGATACACACAAAGGTGGAATTAGGTTCAGATTAGGAAGATAAAAACAATAATGTCCTTTATTCAGAGGTCTCTTTTTTTGCCCAGAAACCAAAAATGCATTTAATAAATCCCATTAACTACATTCCCATGATGCCGTCCCCCTAGGCAGTGTTGGTTAGACTAATGCTTACTCTTCCTCCTTTCCCACTGGGTAGGAAAACTAACATAATTTATACAGGCTAATATACTGCAGTTCTTTTCCTGCACAGGCTATCATTCTGCCTAAAGAGAAGTAATTAAGTTAGCCAGCCATGTTTCCTTTTGGCTAATTCCCCCTCCCTAACCTCCCAAATACCTCCCCCACCCTGGCAAACTACAAATATGTCAAAATGTTATTAAGCATTGGAAGGGAAAACATGAAAATTCATTCAATGCCTCTTTTCTCACAAAATAGCCTCAATTAATGTCTTAGATGCTGCTATCTCGAATTTACAGTTATTGACTTGTTTTATTTCATTAAGAACAAGTGGTCAAAATGCTTTGGCCAGAGGCCTTTGGTCTTCCTCAGAAAGAGTATTATTAATTAGTTGGCAAAGTGAGAATTCCTTTCATAGTAGGAGATGGCTAATTAGGATTTCAGGAAGAAGTTTTTGGGTCTGCAGCAAAAGAAGGAAAAAGTTCCTGGACTGTGGGGAAAATAGCACCTTCCCTCATCTACTTTTTAAATTTTACTTTGGACACTCTATAAATTTGAACAAGCAACTAAAAAAAAAAAATAGTCATTTGGCTCTCTCTCTCAAATAAAAAATAAATCTTTACAAAAAAGGGGATGTGGGAGCACCTAGGTGGCATAGTTGATTAAGCATCTGACTCTTGATTTTGGCTCAGATCATGATCTCAGGTCTTTGAGATGGAGCCCTGAGCTGGGCTCTGCCCTCAGTGTGGAGTTTGCTTGAGATTCTCTCTCTCCCTCTGCCCATCCTCCTGTGCTCTCTCTTTCCACCCCCCTTAAAATAAATAAATAAATAAATCTTAAAACAACAACAACAAAAAAACCAGTCCATTTGGGCCCAGGTTAATTAAGCAGCTCTGAATAGGAGCTCTCAGTCTGGGAAGAACAAGGCCAAAAATTGGAAAATCAGCTTGGCAATATCTTAGCAAGAGTCAAAGTGCTTCCTGAGTTTGAGATCAAAAAGAGAGAAGGATGAGGAATTCCTCCAAACAGCTGCAAATCTGTTCTCCAAGTATCCTTTTGAAAATACCTCGTGAGGATTTTTTTTCTCTTGAATATTCAGTGAAAATGAAGGGTTGGGAAATTTGAAATATGTGCATATGAAGAAAATTAGTATATAGCAATAGATATAAATATTTAGAAAACTGAATAGATAAATGTGGGAAGGAAACTAAATGTAGCCATCCATGGAGAGATGGCGCTCACTTTTGCAGTGCCGGTGGTATCTGTGAATCTCTCCCAGTGGAGGATTTCTGAGAACTCTTTCTTCTGGTGGAGATGTTCCCAGTCTGTAATAGTTACCAGTTGACGGGTTGGATTTAGTGCAGCTGTCTGTGAACAGCTGATCTACTGAAGAGGAAACCTGGCAGGTGGCGAAGTCCCCATACATTGGATGCAGTAAATATTTGTGAATAAATAATCCAAATATTGACCACAGTTTCATTCCTGGAGTCTACCATATGTCATGTGTACTTGCCTCGGAGTGTTTTATGTACTTTAAATGATTCCTTTCCCGCAAGACCCCTTTGAGGGAGGTAAGATTTTCTTTGGTTAACAGAAAAGCAAATTTAAGAATAGAAAAATAGGTCATTTGCCTTAAGGTGACACCACTGACTAGTAAAATAGGAGAGATTTGAACTCAGGTTCATTTAGGTTTTTGTTTTTGTTGTTTTTAAGATTTTATTTTTTTATTTGAGAACGAGTGCGAGAGAGAGCATGAGCAGAATGTAGGCAGAGAGAGAGGAAGAAGAAGGCTCCCTGCCAAGCAGGAAGCCTGATGTGGAGCTCAATCCCAGGACCCTAGGATCATGACCTGAGCTGAAGGCGGATGCTTAACGACTGAGCCACCTAGGTGCCCCACGGTTGATTCAGTTTTAAATTCTTGTCCACCACACATAGTTTCCTCTATTCCATTTCTGGAATAGGAATACACCTGGGCAGATAACAACTGAGTAGCTGTTAATAAGAATGCACAATAGGGACACCTGAGTGGCTCAGTGGGTTAAAGCCTCTGCCTTCGGGTCAGGTCATGATCCCAGGGTCCTGGGATCAGGGCCCCGCATCGGGCTCTCTGCTCAGCGGGGAGCCTGCTTTCTCCTCTCTCTCTGCCTGCCTCTCTGCCTACTTGTGATCTCTGTCAAATAAATAAATAAAATATTTTTTAAAAAAATACAATAAAACTAATAATTTTTAAGTGCTTGTTATTAAAAGCTTATTAGCTTTTGTTTGTCCCAGTTCATTTTCTTTGTAACTCAACAGAATCTAATCATTATGCACAACCTCTAAAATGTGAAATAGGCATGCAAATTTAACAAAACCAACAGAATCAACAGTAAGGCCATGTGTACTTGAGTGCCAGTATTTCTTTTTACGTTATTATTTTACTGGAGAAATGCAAAATTTCTTCTACCCCATTGTCTTGGAAGTCTAGAGACTGAATAGTGATCAAGACCATGGATTCTCAGATGAGACAAATCCAGGCTCAGCCACTTGCAAAGTACATAATTTGGGGGATATTCTCAATCTCCACTTTTGTCAAGTGGGAATAGTAATGGTGTCTATTTTATGGGGTTGTCAGAGGAATAATAACATGAAAACCATTGACCTATTCCTGGCACATAATAGGTGTTTATCAAATTTTATTTTCCCTTTCTACTCTCTTTCTGATCTTGTGTGTTAAACATGGCAGACAAATACATTCTGTTTGCAGATAAAGTGGAAGCACTGTCCTGCTAGTCATACATATGCATGTGTGTATAAATAAAAATTTTTCTTAGAATTGTGGCATTTTAAAAAAATGTTATCTAAATCCTTTCTGTGATTTCCCTTTGTGAGCAGAAATCTCTCTCCAAAATTTCCTTTTCTATTCTTTCAGTCAGCGAGACAAATAGACTAAGCAGACACAGGAAAAAAACAACAAAACAAAACAAAATAACAAAACAAAAACACCAGGGAAAATGGTGCCTATCAGTCACAAATAGAAGGAAGGAACTTGCGCATCTGAGAACCCCTAAAATCTCTTTGAAGAGTCTTTCAGAAGAGGAAAAAAAAAAGCACCTTTTAAAATTTTTTGTATTTTAAATTATTTTTATTAACATATAATGTATTATTTGCCCCAGGGGTACAGGTCTGTGAATTATCAGAAAAGCACCTTTTTAATTAAGAATTCAAGGACACCTCCTGTGTCCCTGTCAGCCTCTCAGCCACCTGCGGAGCCAGCCCATGCCCCACGGGCATAGTGAAGAGAACAGAGGGAGCAGAATGGACCCAGTGAGCCAGATGGGAAGGTTTTCATGCTTTGAGATGCTCTCTGCCAGCCCCCTGGCTCCACTGCCCACTGGAACCTGGCAGATCACAGAAACATGGAGCTCAGCTTCTCTTAGGAGCAGCTTCAAGGTCCAATCAGGCATGTTGAAAGACCCAGCCTGTGTTCAGGTCTTCTCCAGGGCTTTTCCCATTACTGTGACGTCACTCTCCTGGGCGGAGAGTGACCCCAGGTGTCACAGGTGTCCCCGCCACCTCCTTTTTTTTTTTTTTAAATAGTAGAAAGCCAAAAAGAGAATTTGAGCTTGCGGTAATATGATTTTTTGGGGAGTTAGGGTGAAATGACAGCAATGAATAGCCCTCTCCTTGAGTCATTAGTCTTCCTGTCTTCACCTATGACAGCTACCGTGTATTGGGCATTGACAGATGGGACGTTTTCTACATGGTCAGATTAGAACTTGATGGCAACCCTACAAGATAGCTATTACTATCATGTCCATCCTGCAGATGAATAAACAGAGGCTGAGAGGGGTTAGGTTACTTTCCTCGGGACATAGACTCAGCAATCCATGGTGCAGCCTGGGTTTCCTCCCAGGCCTTGGCTTGCTTGCTTGTTTTCAAAGGATAGACACTAAGTCTTAAAGGGGGAAGCATCTGTGGCTACTCAGGGGTCCTCTGTGCATGTGACTCATGGTGTGTTCATAAAGTCTTCCTGCCTTGACATTTCAGAGAAGAGTCTTCATGCAGGCTGATTTGGGCACTTGGATGGCGGATAAGATGGTACCATGCCACCCTCATTTCTGAGTATAATGTGCCTTGTGCGGACCCATGTGACAACTGTCATAAACCCTCACGTGGGTGCCACGTGGGGTGCACACAGAAGCTTTGATCCCGTTGTGAAACACATACTGGCATGTGCAGGCCCACTTAATCATAAAGGTCAACCATTTGGATGAAAGTGAAAATGGGGTGGTGGGGCTTCTTCCTGAGACTGTAAGAGAGGGAGTAAAAGCAAATCCAAAGGGAAGAGGGGCCTCTACCAGGGAGGGGTTACTTTTGAGGAAATCTCTTTCATTTCTGGTCATTGTGGAACAACCTCAACATGAAATTTTGCATCCAGGAAAAAAACAGAAATGAAAGTTAGGGAAAGGGCAGCACCTCCAAGAATAGGGAGTGTTGAGACAGGCAAAGCGACCAGAGGAAAGGGTTTTGCCATCGTCCTCATATGAGGCTCAAGACCCCTCAAGAGGGTGTGGGTACCTGTTGAGCAGGTTAGTCAAGTCTCCCCAAAATTGTGTGTCCCTGGCAAAGGTGGCCTCTGGCAGCAGGGAGCATGGACCAGGAGAGGCACCTGGCAGATATCCCTTAATGTTCAATGAAAAACCAAAACAAGTGCATGTTTTTCTTTGATACCTGAGAACCATTTGACACTGTTCAGAGAGCCTCCACAGGTGATTCTGGGATCCAATCATACACCCAGTGTAATGGTGCCAGAAGAACAGGTCTGATTCCCTGCCTCTTTCCTAAATTCTGCACCTCCCACACCTTCCATGCTCCATCAGTAGGTTAGGAGACCCTCAGTGCGATAGCATTGTCTTGTAGCTCGCCATCTCCACTGCCTAGCACGGGGACTCCCTGCATGTTGGCTGTTGAACTGAATTGAATCGATCAAGCCCATTGGGCATTTCTTGTTATGGGGTCCCCCATCTAGCCCAGTTTTCCATACCTAATAAATCATTAACATCAAGAAGCCCTCCTCAGTACTCTTGGTATGTTCACTACTGATTTCTCAGGTTTATATGGTAGGGTTAGGGGGATCTGCTCCTTGCACCCTGCCCGTACAGCCTTGAGCTCCAGTAGGTAACAAAAACTCGTGACCATTCCCTACCCAGGACATGATGCCTCTTTTGAAGTTCCCTTGACGATGTCCCTCTGCGCTTGGATTCCACCATCTGTTAGGTGTCTGTGGTCCCCTGCTGATGTCCCATACTAGGGCAGGGAGGTCTGGCTGAGGGAGGAGGAGGAATGTCCAGTTAACATTAACCAAACATGGGATTCTACCCTAGCTTGTGACATGGTTCCTCAGTGGGCTCCCTGAAAACCTGGAGCTATAATATATTTCTCAACAACATTGTTCAGATGAGCACATATCCCTGGAGAGTAGAGGTGCTGACATGGTGGCAGACCCCAGACCCCTCCAGTCACTGACCGTCCTCCCCAGGTGTCCACCTGTGTGTGTGGCTTCTTTGGAAGAGGCTGGCAGGGCTCTGGTGAAGAGGGGATGGGAGGGTATCCTTATTAGTGGGGCCACACGGAAGCTTTGCTTGTTACCCATGCCCTCCTGAGTTTGGGAACCTAGAATGGAGAAGCTCAGTATACATTCCTTCCTCGTTCAGCTTTTGCCATGGTCATATACCGCTTTGGAGCTATGTGACCATGGAGACCTCAGTTCCCCCAAAGGCACTAGAAGAGGGTGGAAGATGACAAACAGCACAAAAGGACACTGAGTTTGGAAGTCATGAATAGATATTTGTTTGAAAACATCGCGTTAAGCTGTTTATTGCCCTAGCACATAGGTGCTGAGGATGTCGGTCATCACAGGCTGCAGGCGCACGTGCAGAACGTGCTTGTGACGCCGTCATCCTCTGATGCACTCATCAGATGCGTCATCCTCACTGTGCACCTGCCACGTCTGAGCTCGGGAGCTGACAGGTAAGTAGCGATTCAGAGTCACTGATGTGTGTGTCGACTAAGTGGAAAGAGCAGAGCCACCGCCAAGAGTCTCTAGTGTGGGAAGTGAGACTAGATTCGTGGCTTGAAGGATAGAAGCTCAGAGCATGTAAAGAAGTGCAGGACGGGACAGGCAGGGGGACAGGCGCTGGGCACCAGAAAGATAGGCTGAAACAAGGTATGGGCTGTGCACTGACCTGCCTGTCCAGTGGGCCCTGGTCTCAGCCCCCTGGGCACTGTCTTGGTTCCTTCTCTAGAATCCTAGAGATTGATCTGGAAGGGGCCAGATTATGGTGCCATCCCTCCACCCTGGGCACAGAGGCTGAGTTTACAGGACTTGAGATCTCAGTCTCCACGTTGGCTCCTGGCCGAGCCACCTGTAGGGTCTGGAAGTGAACATTCACTTGCTCTCGATGGGCCTCCTTTCCTTTTTGTAAAAGGAGGGGAATTATTGACTCTGCCTCAGAGCACAATTGTGAGCATCACGTAAGGTGACCCATGGAAGGTATTCCGTGCTGTGCTTGACAGTGGCTTAATGAATTGTTATTCTAATTATTTCTCTTAACTTGCTGATAGGGCAATGGATGCTTTAAGAAGTTAAATAATTTATCAGGGTTACAAAAATTAGAGGCTGCATTAGGACTAGAAACCTCAACTCCTGACAGCCAGCCAGGTGCTTCACCTTTGGGGAGAAATGGAATTTTGGGTAAGGAAGTGGAGTTGTATAATGTCTCCGAGGCAGGCTTTGGCTACCCCTCAGGAACGCCAAGACATTCCTTGGACAAGAGCTCTGAATCTCTCCCGCCCTAGGTGCAGCATTTATGTGAAAAACAGGTCTCAAATATTACTACTTGACAGAAGGTTGCTTGACAGCATAATTGGGGACAGAGCCCACAAAGATGGCAAACCTAAATGAGCTGATCGTGTGTCCCTCTGGGGAGAGCCAAGTAAACCCCTCTTGCCTGAGACAGCAGAGCGTTCCTGAAGAAGGGCTCTGAAAGCTGCCACTCGGCCCCACCAGACAGAGCTTGCCTGTCCACCAGAGCCCTTGAGATTTGCACAGCAAAGCAGGAACCCCTGCTCCATGCTGCCCTGGGCATCCGCGGTGAACTCCATCCCCTTCTACCTTTTCTTTTTTGCTCATACTGAGGAAGAAGCCCAGTCAACTCAACAGCGTTTACTGAGCACATTCCGGGTGCTACACTTAACCCCCACGTCCCTGCTCTCCCAGCTGAAGGCAGGAGCCATAGCCTCCTCAGGGTCACCAGCCTGAAGGCAGGAGCCATAGCCTCCTCAGGGTCACCAGCCTGAAGGCAGGAGCCATAGCCTCCTCAGGGTCACCAGCCTGAAGGCAGGAGCCATAGCCTCCTCAGGGTCACCAGCCTGAAGGCAGGAGCCATAGCCTCCTCAGGGTCACCAGCCTGAAGGCAGGAGCCATAGCCTCCTCAGGGTCACCAGCCTGGATCATGAGGCTTTGTTTTTTAATTTAAATTCAATTAATTAATGTATATGATATTATTAATTTCAGGGGTAGAGTTTAGTGATTCATCAGTCTCATATAATACATCACGTGCCCTCCTTAGTGCCCGTCACCTGTCACCCCATCCCCCTACTCCTCTCCCCTCCAGCAACCCTCCATTTGTTTCCTATGGATCAGAAGGGCTTATGAACTATTTTATTAATAATAACTGCTTAATAAGTATGTAAAGTATCCCAGGCAACAAGCTAAAGTACTTGACTTAAAAATATTATTTCAATTAATCATCCCAGCAATCTAGTGAAGTAGGACCTATTACTGTGTATGAGGCTCAAGGATGTCAAGGGCTTAAAGGCCACAGAGTTAGGAGGTGGTGGAACTGAGTGCCAGTTCAGGCTCTGGAGTCCACATGATTTACCAGGTCAGAAAGGTGAGGTAAGCCAGGTAACCATTTGAGAGTCAGAAATGGTCTTCATCTGTCCCTTGGTCAGAATCTGCGCTGAGCTCAGTGCTTCCTGTCTTTGTGGTATAGAGACCCACCACAGAAGACAGAGGAATCTGGGAATGACAGCTTTTGTCCTGAAAAGTCCCTTCAGGCCTCCAACCTCTTTCAAGCTCTAGCTGAGCCACCTCCCCTGCATGGCTCTACCCAGACCAGGAGTTTTGGAATCAGACAAACCTCTATCCTGCAGCTTCCTGGCCCAGTGACCTTGGATAGGTCCCTTAGCTTCTCCGAGCCTTGGTTTGGTTGTCTGTGGAAGGAGATGATACTACCTGATCCATGAAGTGCATCATGGAAGATAAAATGAGTAAGCATGCTGTGAAACTGGGTCTGCCACACAGTGCTGGCTCCGTGAGAACCTACCAGACCATCTCCTCTAAATTCAAAGGACCCTGGCTGAGACGGGACTTACTGTAATCTTTCACTTTTGCCCCTTTCCTGGGATTGGACAAAAACCTGATACATTCATTTAATATAATAATGCTGGCTCTGGTACCAGCATGCCTGAGTTCAAATCCTGTCTCTGTCACTTACAGCCAATGTGATCTTGGACAAGTTATTTGAATTCTATGAGCCTCGTTCTCCTTCCTTATTTGTACAAAAGGAATAATAATGCTACCTACACTCTAGGGTTATTCTGAAAACTAAATGAGATAATTCATGACAAGCATGTAAAAGACACTCAATGATGTTAAACATAAAAATAAAAAAAGTATAAATTAATGTTTATGTGGCATCTTCTGTGTGTCGACCTAGCCCTAGCTGCTGAGGATACTGTTGTAAATGAAACCTATCTGGTCCCAGACCACATGGAGACTGCAGAGTACAGTGAGGAGGACTCATAAGCCAGGAAACCAAGAAATAAATCTAACCACAAATCGTAATACAGTCTGGAGTCGAAATGAACGTGGCTTAGTGGTAGTAACACGTGAGACCTACTTTGAGAAGGTCAAGGAAGGTTGTGAAGTGTAGAAAATTCTGCATACTCTAGTTCCCCTCTTGGAAATTCATCATGTTCATTAACATATTAAAGACTGAGAAACCTTCAGTAAAGAAGGAAAGAAGTCCATTCAATTTTGTTTATCCTAGGTTTTGCCAGATCGTTTTGACTGCACACCATTTTTCTCTGCAGAAGACCTTTAATCATCTTTTTAAAATTAGTGTTCTACCAAACACATTTCAGAGACCTGAACTAAGCTAATATTTCTGTGTAATTAGCTCTTTTTGGCAGCTCGAGGCGGGAATCTTTCATGGGGTTATTCTTTAGACTATAATGACAATACCATTGGTGAAAAATGTCTTACCAGGTGTCACATTCATCCTGTTTTTCTTCAGCGCTATTGATTTCTTCTCTCTCTTTGGACTTCTTTCTTGGTACATTTGTTCACGTCTCTTTGTTAGCAAACTAGTCTTCACTCTGTTCTTTTTGCAGAGGGGTGAAAAAGATGCTTTTCAAGGGGCCGTGAACTCAGGTGAGTTATGTAGCAAGCATCACAGTGTGGAGCCCTGACAGCATTTTCCTAGAGCCAGCCCAAGGCATCTGTACCTGTGTGGGGAGAGCAGACGTCCTGTTTAGAATTCAGAAGTGACAGTGAGGCCAGGCCAGCTGGCAAAGAGCACTGGGCATTCCCTGATCGGCACCAGCAGGTAAGAAGAGTGAGAAAAGCAGCACAGTCTGCAAACCTCGGTGTCTAAGATAAATGGGGCTCATCCATTGCCACTAACTACCGAGCAGAGCATGGACCAGGAAAAGGATGACCTTAGGGCACACAAATATGACCTTGTGCACAGAATGTTTCACACCTCAAGCTTAAGGGGAAGCCATAAATTCTACCATTGGGTCTACCCCTGGAAGTGCTTAATAAAATGCAAATTTTTGCTGAAATGAAATTGCAAATATTTCATGAACTTGGGAATCAGATGGACTTGCATTTGTAGACTGACTCTGGCACCACACTAGCTCTGTGACGTTATTTACTCTTTTCAAGCCTCAGTTTCCTTATCCATAAAGTGGAGATATTGCCAGAAACTTCCTGTGAGGATTATGGGGGAAGGTAGTAATAGTACAGGTGTAGGAACTTAGGGGAATATTTTAAATGTCATTTTGCCTCCCCTGCTCTTATGGGCCACAGTCTATTAACACCATAGGATGAGTAACTCACTAGATTAGTCCTGTTAGATTAGGAATGGGGGACAATAGTGGGGAATAGAAAAATGGATTGGAAAAGTTGCTGGAATATTCAGAAATATGTAGAGCATGGGGGTCCCAGGCTCACGACACTGGCTGTAAGCAAAAAAGTGTGGAGCCCTTGGAGTCATGTGAGAAAATAAAGAAGTGTAGAGAAGAGTATGGCAAGACTCCAGGGAAAACTTGGGCTTCCTAATACCATGGCTCAGAGCAAGATGTGGGCCTGCCAGGCACAGTAAGCCCCAGTGGCCAGTTGTGTGACTGGCAGTGATGATCTGCCCCTGGTACCCACATGGTTGGCAGGAATTGTCCATCTTTTTCCTTCTCATGATGCCAAAGATATTGGCAGAGAGAAATGTATGGGACAGGGCTTAGAAAGATCATCTCATTTTTTGTCCACGTTCCCCCGGGAGGGAAACTGAGATACTGGAGAAAGACTGGGTTCCTCAGTGTGTTGGCATGGTCTAATAAACCACATTCTTTTTTTTTTTTTTAAAGATTTTATTTATTTATTTATTTATTTGACAGAGATCACAAGTAGGCAGAGAGGCAGGCAGAGAGAGAGAGGAGGAAGCAGGCTCCCCGCTGAGCAGAGAGCCCGATGTGGGGCTCTATCCCAGGACCCTGGGATCATGACCTGAGCCGAAGGTAGAGGCTTTAACCCACTGAGCCATCCAGGCACCCCAAGAAACCACATTCTTAACTCCGTGTTTCTGTTCTCCACTGGACTTAATTCCACATGCCAGGAGAAATGTCTTAAATGAGGAAAGCTTCTTTAGTAAGCTTTTGCTTTGGGGACTAATAGCATCCCCCGACCTGGCGTAACGCAGTGATAGGTGGTGTATTTGAATCCATATATTAAGAAGACATGTAAGAGATATCTATTTTTCTTCCCCTTTGCCCCTTCCTCTTTTTGTCTTTTCTTAATGCGGTGATGGTGTAGCAACCATTTTGCGACCATGAGGATACCCTGAGGATGGGGCCAAGCCCCAAGAAGACGGGACAGAAAAGTAGAAGGACTCTGGACCATCAGAGGCATCAAGGAGCCATCAGAGCTGTCTGGACTATCAACTCTGGGCCACTTTGACCTGAGAAAAAGTCTCCGTTTTACAGTTTGTGTGGGTGTTCACATGTGTTCATATGTGTTCATACATGAGACAAGCTTGGCTTCAAATCCCAGCACTATATGAGTTTAAACAACTTAATTCATTTTTCTTTGAACATTCCGTTTCTTTGTAGTCACATAAATAATAATTGCCATTAATTACTCTGTGCCAACAGTTGTGCCGTGTACTTAATATACATCATAGACTAGATGTCATCTCCATTATACAGACAAAAACCAAGGCTGACGTTAGCAAGTAGGAGTTCAGACCGAGGGTGATCTGACCTTGGACACCTGTTTCTTGAAATGCGGGTGTCTGCACAAGATGGATGAAATTCTATCTACCTCATCGATTTGTGAGGGTTATGTAACATTGGTTAGCATGACCCCTGGGAGGCACTTATTAAATGGTAGCTACTATTATGTTGCCTAGATTAAGTGCTGTTTCTTAGTTTTCACTTTATTTTTTGTTTTTGTTCGTATGATTTATGAGACCTGGGGGGGGGAAATCTGTGGACAAAAGGGGAGCAATCCCAGGAGGTAAAGAAAAAGCATGAGAATGGGAGTGCATTTTCCCCCTCCTAGCAGTGGCCAATTATTTATAGATAATTGGAAGCTAGTATTTTCTACTGTACCTTGAGGCCATTCACAATGGGCCCTGGACTTCAAAGAGCTGGAAATGTTTTCTTGTCCAGATGTTAGTAACTCATAGCATGATCCAAGGTGAATCCCTTCCATTTTCTGGATCCTAGGACTCAGCTCTATAAAAGGAGATGATTGGATTTGGTTCTGTCAAGGGACCTGTGGCAGTTGTTCCTCTGATAATTTCAAGCTCACACAGAATGACCACCCCACCTCACCCCAAAAGAATACTTATTCCAATGAAGCCTTCATTCGGTCATTTCTAGAAACTACATATTTATATTCAATACATTAATTTTAAGATTGCTACTCATGACCTATGTTAATTTTAGCATCACCAAACCATTTTCCTGTAAGACATGTACTACAATTACTACTAAAATTTCCTTGGAAGACATGAGAAGTAAGAAAAAGTTAGAGGTGAAATCCAAGTACCAATAATTCTGAAATCTGACTTTCTTTCCAAATTATGTTTTGTTCAGGTTGCTGTTGAAAATGAGTCCATGTTTCTTGTGTGACAGCAACAAAAGGTGCTTACAGGATTTCAGGATTAAGAGAAAACAGCCCAAATTTTGTATGCGTTCTTTGACATGGCGTGAATCACTTGAGTGACCCTGGCAGCTGTTCTAATAAAGGCTGCATTCTACGCTTGCTCTGGGCCATTTTACACCATGAGACTCCATGGCTTGTAAGCTATCAGATTTGGAAATAACTGAGATTTGGAGACAGCCTGCAGGAAAGCACCTGTCCAGGAGCTTGCAAGGAATTGGCACTCTCTTCTCAGCACCCAGCCCTAAGTGCCCATCCATACCCAGAGGGGACAGCAGGAGCCCTTAGCGAAGAACTTCCTAACAAGGAGCCACATACAGGCTGTGACCTTCTTGTCCTTGTTAGAAGGCAAGTTGAGGTCAGGTGACCTCTTAGTCATGATGTAGAGTGGATCAACCCAGGTGAAGGGTTCACCTTGATGAAGGTCATCCTCCCTTTTTCAAGACTCCTGACTGGCAGTGCCGGCTTTGTTTGCATTACTGTCCAGTAAATTCTAGACTATTTGGATTTCATTAGTTTTTTCCATTAATATCCTCTCTCTGTTACAGGATCGAATCCAGGGAACCACATTGCACTTAATCGTAACAGCTCCTGAGTCTCCTGAGGTCTGTAGTCGTTTCTTAGTCTTTCCTTTCTTGTGACCTTGATAGTCTTGACATGACACTGAAAGTCTGTGTAATAAGGCAAAAAATACTTAAATGTGGGAGGACTGGAGAGGAAGAATTAAAATGTCATTTTTCACCACAGATGTGATTTTGTGCATAGAAAATTCAGGTTAATCCATAGAAAGTTCACTACAAATTGTAAGTGAAATAGTAAAGTCGGGTATTCTGTAGAAGTCCCCAGACTGAGTTTTTCTCACGTGTTTTGCATTATTAGACTGAGGTTCTGGGGTTTTTGAAGGAATACAGAGAGGCAAAGTGTCATCACATCAGGGGACACATGACATCCACATGACAATACTGGTGACATTAGGCTTCATCACTTGGTTGCGGTGGTATTTGCCAGGACTCTCCACTGTTTTCCCTTTTTCTATCCTCTATTCTTTAGATATGAGTCACTAAGTTAGCCCACCTTCAGGGAGGGCTGAGGCAGAAATTAAGAAATTAAGCTCCATAAACGCTGTCTTTTAAAACTGTATGTTTGAGCTGTTTTTGCTGGTATTTAAAAATACAGTTTATTTTTGTCAAGTGAACTTACATCTAATGTCCTATTTCACTTTTTTTTTTTCAGGATGTTATTTGAGAAAGCAAGTGAGTGAGAGACCATGAGCAGGGGAGCAGCAGGCAGAGGAAGAAACAGGCTCCCCGCTGAGCAGAAAACCGATGTGGGGCTTGATCCCAGGACCCCCGGGATCATGACCCGAGCCGAAGGCAGACACTTAATGAACTGAGCCACCCAGGTACCCTGAGACCTTACTATTTTACTTATTAATCATAGTAAACTTCTATGGATTATTTTGAAATTTATATGCACAAAATCATATCTATTGTGAAAAATGACATTTTAATTCTTCCTCTCTAGTCCTTACACATTTATGTATTATTCTGCCTTACTCCACAGACTTTCACTGTAATATGAAGTAGATGTTGCTATAGTCCATACCATTTTCTCATTTTAATTTTAGAGAAAAAGTTTTCAACAATTTACCACTAAGTATATAAATACTCTGTGTGATATTTATAAAGTTCCCTTCTATCTCTATTTTCAAGAGTTTTTGTTATGAATAGATGTTGGATTTTAGTATATCTTCTACCTCATCCCTAAAAATGATCATATGGTTTTTATCTCATTTTGTGAAGGTCGTAAAATATACTGATCAATTCCAGGGTTAAATTACCCTTGCCTTCCGGGAGTAAGTGTGATCAGGATGTAGTGTCCTTTTGTGTATTGCTTATATTTGAGTTCCCACTATTTTGTTTAGAACTTTTACAGCTGTATTCATGAATCGAAGTGGGAAGGGTTTTCTTTTCTTTTTTTTTTTAATCTTCAAGATGAAAATTGTTTTCTTCTCTCCTTAAATGTTTAGTAAAATTTACCTCAGGAGCTGCCTGAGTCTACATTTTGGTGGCAGGGTGAGGCGGGGTCAAGTTTTTAATTAAGAATTACGTTTCATTAATAGTTACAGGAGCATTTATATTTCTGTTTCTACTGTCAGTTTTGAAATTGTTTTTATACGAATTTGACTATTTCATCTAAACTTTCAAATGTATTTGCATATATTTGTTTATACTGTCCTTATCTTGTGGTGTTCCTTTTTTCATTCCTGATGTTTGCTACTTGTATTAGCTCTCTTATTTTTTAAAGGTTAATTAATTAATTAATTTGAGAGAGAGCTTGAGAGAGTGCACATGTGAGTTGGGGAGGGGCAGAGGGAGAGGGAGAGAACCTTCAAGCAGATTCTCCACTGAGCATGGAGAGCATGACTTGGGGCTCGATCTCATGACCCTGAGGTCAGGACCCAAGCCAAAACCAAGAGTCAGATTGCAACCTACTGAGCCACCCAGGCAGCCCTCTCCTATTTTTTTTTAACCTGATCTGTCTTGTCATGGTTTATCTAATTTATTAGTCTTTTTATAAAACCATCTGTTTCTCTTTCATTGATTTCTGATCATATCTTTATTGTTTGTTTCCTTTTACTAATGAATTCAATTTACTTTTTCTGGTTTTTCGAGAATGCCTTTTTAAAATTTTAAGTCACTGATTTTATACCTTTTTCAAAAAAATGTGTATTTCATATCATAAATGTCTCTCCAAGCACATCTTTAGCTTCATGTTACAATTCCAGTATTTACCTTTTTATTATTTGTTTCAAGTATTTTCAGATTTCTATTGTCTGTATAAAGCTGTGTCTCTTAATTTTGAAACATATGACATTCTAGGATACTAGAAGAATGTGTACGTGCATACACACACCTACATACACACATTTTCTGGTTGTTCTCAGTGGTGCTGTTTTGTCTGAAATATTTAATCCCCCATTATCAGAAGCAGACCTTTTCTTCCTCTTTATTTTTGAATATCAAATAAAGACTTACTTCTCCCCCAAACTTTCCCTCATTATCCCATTCAATTCCCATCCCTCAGCATATCCTCTCTGTTGCCACATAGCTCAGTCGGCTCCTATATTTCTAACAACAGGAATTATGCCCCTGCTTCTTTCCTGTTTGCTGCCTCCCCGCTCTGCTGCACCAAGGGCATCATATTGTAATTCATCCGTTCCTCACCTCAGCACCTCACACGGAGGGGATGTGCCAGAGATGTGTTCCAGCACCGCTGACAGGTTAGCCTGCCGCTGGTTACACCTCCTGAGTGAGCACTAACCACTGTCGACCGCTGCCAGTGATGGACAGTGACAGACTTTAGTAACTAGTTACCCCACCAAACACACAGTCGGTCACTCTCACAAGAACAGGGATGCTCGTTTTGCCACCTGGCCGCTCTCCGTGTCTGTCGATCCAGTGCTCTGGCTCTGTCGTCGGAGGTCAGACACCCTAACTACCACAGGATCGGGATGGGTCTGAATCAAGTCTGGGTCCTTCTGGAGCTCAGATGAGGCACCCTGTGGAGACTCTGTCAGCTCAGACTCTTATCACGATTGTTTGGAGGAAAAAAATGAGGGTATTTGGAAGTGATTTAATTATATGGATTGCAATGACTTGCTCTGTTATTGATTTTATATATTCAAGGAGTCTTTAAAGTGCTTATTCTTGGAATGGGCAAGCACCACCACATTGATTTCTGTGAAGTTGATAGTATCTGGAGAGGAGCCAATCCTGCTGGGCAGAATGCATTTGGGAGTGAAGTGACAGCCTATTTCTAATGAGGTTCTGAGAGGAGAACATTGAATATGGAGGAGCAAGCAGATTGCTTTAAACACAGCCAGCATCGTCCACTTAGACTCTCCTCTTTCCTTCATGTGCCAGTCCAGTCCTGGCCTTGGGACTGGTCATTCAGTTTCCCTGCATCTGCCCCAATCCTGGGGCTTCTGGAGGCTAGGAGAGAGGGGCACCAGAACATTTTAATACAAAAAGTAATCATTTAGGGACACCAGGGTGGTGCAGTGAGTTAAGCGTTGAACTATTGATTTTGGCTGAGGTCCTGATCTCAGGGTCCTGAGATCAAGCCCCGCCTTAGGCTCCACACCAGATGGGGAGTTTGCTTGAGATTCTCTCTCTCCATCTCCCTCTGTCCCTCTCCCAGCTCGCATGTGCTCGTGCTTTTTCTCAAATAAATCTGAAAAAAGCTAAATAAAAGATGATCATTTAGTCATAGTACCATTTATATTTTAATTTATATTTACATATGAAAAGAAACATGTGTATCAATAAAAAAGCAAACACAGCCAGGGGTGATTATTTTCTGGTAGAGAATAGCATGGATCATTATATTTTTCCACCATTACTTTTATATTCTGAAATATATTTGTATGACCAAAAGTATATTTCAAAAAAGGACTATAGCCTCTTAGTGTTCCACTTCTAGCAATATATACTAGGTTCATAATTTAAAACATATAAAATATATTTATGTATAAGCGATGATATATAACAAACCAATAATTTATAAACAAACTATACTTTTTTAAATAGTGTAAATGTGTGTTAATAAGGATATGTAGGATTAAATGTTGATACACTTGTAGTATAGAGTACAGTGTAAAAATATAACATTTTTTAAAAGGTTTTAAGCTTTTATTTTTTTAAGATGAAGTATAATTAATGTATGGTGTTACATTAGTTTCATGTATACAAAGTGTTGATGCAATAATTCTATACATTACTGTGTCACCATGAATTGTATAGTCAGTGTCCATCACCATACAACATTATTACAGTATTATTGACTATATTCCCTATGCTGTACTTGTCATCTCTGTGACTTACTTATCTTAACTGGAAGCTTGTACCTCCTAGTCTCCTTCATCTGTTTCACCTGTTCCCCCATCCACCTTCTCTCTGGCAACGACCAGTTTGTTCTCTGTATTTGAGAGTCTTTTTTTTTTTTAATTTTGTTTTGCTTATTTAGTTTTTTAGATTCTACATGTGAGTGAAATCATTCTTTCTCTGACTGACTTATTTCATTTAGCTTCCATCCGTGTTGTCACAAATGACAAGACCTTGTTCTTTTTTATGGCTGAGTAGTATTCCATTGTATATTAAAAATGATTTTTAATGATTTTGAGGAAAGCACAGTAAATATTATGAAAATAAAATGCAAATTACAAATTTTATTTATATCATAATACTTTTGAATATAAATTGAATTCTGTAAAATATACAGAACAATCTTTAGGAGGTAGTTTTGGGTGGCAGAATCCCAAGGGGTTCTGGGACTTTTCTTTCCCATGTTTTTTCTTTCCTATTTTGTGTAACTTTACATTAGTGAACATGGATTATATATACACACATACTTACTGAGAAAGTAATTAACAGAAAGAACTTTAAACCCTTAGAGTTAGAGTTTTGCTTGCTTAAATAGGAGAATAATTGAGGCTTAAGTGAATGTATTTTTTTAAGATTTTTAAGATTTTATTTGTTTATTTGACAGGGAGAGCCAACAAGAGAGGGAATACAAGCAGGGAGAGTGGGAGAAGGAGAAGCAGGATTCTCGCTGAGCAGGGAACCCAATGTGGGGCTCAATCCCAGGACCCAGGATCATGACCTGAGTTGAAGGCAGATGCCTAATGACTGAGCCACCCAAACACCCTGAATGTAAATTTTTATATTCATTTGATTTTTCTCCTAAATTCAAGCTTGAACTTTTATGCTATTATTGAACCAAAACCTAGAATAATTTTACCAGTTATTTGGAAATCATGTTAATTATGAGTGCAGGGCACACTACTGAAATGAACCAGAGGGTCAGACATCACATGTTATTCCATTTTCAGAAGATATTCCAAGTATGTGCATTCATCAGCCCCTGTCTTCTTCTAAAGAAATGCTTATTCTACTGAGAGACCATGTCCTAATTTGATCTATTTATATTTGAGGCTGTTAGCATTTACAATTCACCATGGATTTTGGATTGCTGCTGCATTTCTCACATTGCCGCTAAACTGTATTACTGTGAGAGGCAGAGTTCTGTGCACAGCCCATCCTGGAGTCCCCAGTGCAAGACATCTCAGGGAATTCTGCAGAAAGCATATTTTATGTAGCATTCTGGTGGGCATTGCTCCTTGGAGTAGAGGGGCCCTGAATTTTACCCAAATTCCTGCTGTGCTTCCCTCCTCACTTCTCTCCTCCTATCAAACTTCATTATTTAG
The DNA here is from genome assembly GCA_004024625.1 of Mellivora capensis. Classification (NCBI taxonomy): domain Eukaryota; kingdom Metazoa; phylum Chordata; class Mammalia; order Carnivora; family Mustelidae; genus Mellivora; species Mellivora capensis. The sequence continues at coordinate 25,058 of PISX010006387.1, forward strand.
TTGGGTTCAGTTGTTAATATTAGCTAGAATGTGAGCATGAACTAACAGGAGGAAGAAAAGGTGGTCAAAAACATAGGGAAATTGGGACAAACTTACTGAAATCAGATTCTGAAATCTTTAAAATAAGGGTTTTAAACCTTACATCCTAATGTGGAGCCTACTGACTCTACAATTATGGAAAATGGTGATCAAATCAATACTGTATATTACTAATATTATACTGTGATGTGCCAAGTCTGAATGGGAACAGGAGGTTTAAAGCAAGGTCATTAGCCTGATTGGCAGAATTGTTTAAGTGGTTGCCCATTATGATGATGGTATGTATGAAGACTTAAACAAAACTAAGCCCCCACTCTTCCCCCCCCCAAAAGAAACAAAGGATAAAAGTGGTTTAGTTTTGTTGTCTTGTTTTGTTTTAAGTATAAATGATGACTCCTCTAATCCATGTTGCATTAAAATAGATATCCCAAGTCTTAGGTTTACAGCAACCAAGTTTTGTCCCCCTCTTACATCTGATGTGCATCAGGGATGTTCCTGAGTGACTCTTCTCCAGGCAGTGACTCAGGGGCCCAGGCACCTTCCATCCTGCCATTCTATCATCCTGGAATCTTTTGTTTCTGACTTTTTGGAGAGATGACGGAGAGAGGAACCAAGGAGAAGATATTCTCATTCTTAATGACGCAGAAGGGATAGAAGTAACAGATCCAATAGATTCAAGAATTACTCATATAACCCACCAAAAGGTGCTTAGTTATGGAATGTTTGGAGAGGACTGACACCTGTGCTACAAGCAGGAAGTGAACTGTTGTATCCTAGTTTAAAGAGTTTATTCCCATGAGAGAGCTCATGCACTTCCTATAGCAGCTTGGTGCCTGGGGGTCACCCATGTGAGTGCCCCCAGGGAAATGAGTCTGTCTACAGTGCCAATGAGTTCCTGACATCAAACTCAACTAGCTTTTTTTTTTTTTTCAATTTTTTTCCTTTTATTTGCTTAGTTTTTTGAATATTTACCACTAAGTGTCAACCACAAATTGTCAGTTGTCAAAATGCCCTTTCAAAAAGTTTGTTCACATCAGAAACTTGGCTACTCTTTCAACCACAGCCTCCTTTGGCCACATTTTCTTTGAACTAACACATGCATTCATACCTTATTCCAAAACATGTGTGTATTCTGATGCTGCTTGCTTGGGAATTGAGCCATCTACTTCTGGACTTTCAGTCACCTCTTCCTTTCTCCTATAATCACTCCTCTCTCTTAACTCCAAACCCACTTGAAAGTCTTTGTTTCTTCAGACACATTGTGCATGAATATGAATGTGAAGGCAGATTGCTCTGTTTCCATTATGAAGCCATCTTTGAGCCTACCATCTACATAGTCATTGGTTTAGCAAGTATTTAAGGAGCATCTCTCAAGTGACAAGCAATGTCTTAGTCCCTGAGGAAGTAACACCAAACAAAATAGATAAATCCCCTCATCTCATGGAGTTTAGCTTCCAGCTGAAGGAGACGGTAGTAAAGACAAAAGTGTTTTTAATTGCCAAATCTGATAATGGCTATGAGGACAATAAAGCAGAACATTGTAACATAGGAAGGTGATCTGCTTCCGTTTGGGCAAGGCCTTTTTGAGGTCCATGTGGGCTGACACCTAATCTCTTGAACCTGTGCTCTTTCCTCCTGAGGCGAACTGCACGGTGTTTCTACAACTTGTAAAATAGTTCTCATAACTACATGGTATTTATTTTACCTCTACTCCCTATTCTAATCTGTGAGATTATGAGCTTTTTGAGGGCAAAAACTATGTTTTATTTATCCCTCATTTTGAGATAACTTTGCATTTTAACTTTAGTTAAGTAGTTCATGCCTGACATGATGCCCACACTTAGTAGGTGCTCAGTGAATGGAAACCCTCAGCTTAGTGATCATGCACACATAGTCTAAGTGTCTTCAGACATGACTGTTGGATTTGAAGAGAATTGTACTGACTTGACACCATCAGAAGTAACTCCACAGTGTTAAAGCCGGTTTGTTTGTGTCTTGCTGGACAGTGAATCACTTTCCCTGTGGCATCTCTCAAGTCACACAGCATACTGAGAGTCATATCTGCTTCTCCCATATGTCACTCTGAATACATAGCTAACCGAAAGGGTTTTCTTAGCACCCAAGCACATTTTTCTCATGTAATTTACTGGCTAGGGGCCATGCTTAGAAAAATAGGATAAAATATATTCTCCTACAGACCCTGACATCTGTCTTGTCAATGACAGAATTGGGAGCAGGCTAGATGGCTCTAGCTATTAATCAGTACAGTCCTGGCCAGTTTCTGGGGCACTGAGTGGAGATGCCATGCTGGATTGAATGCCCTTGCTGTTACAAAGCAAATTATATAATGCTGCTGTTGTTGTTGTTTTGTGTCTGAACAAAGACCTTGACATGTTATTTTGTGCCTACACAAAGCCCTCTTATTTCATGTAATTCTCCCCCCAGCTTTATGAGATTGATTCTGTTACTACCTTCATTTTCCATACAGAAAACTGAGGCTTCTCAAAGTTACAACATCTATCAAGGTTCCTGAGCTGGGAAGGGATAGAGCCGTATTCAGAATGAGACGCCTGGCTCCAGAGCTCACGTGTGACATCACGACTCTTAAGACAGATGTTGTTCTCTTCACTTTCCACTGCTTCTCCTGTCTAAGGTCAGAACCATTTCCCAGGACTCCCTTCCCCTTATGGTTCTGAGTTAGAGCCAGAGGAGGACCTGGTGTGAGATCTGGGAAGTGGAGGTGAAGCTCAGGCATCCTCACATTGGCTGAGCAGGTGTGATGATGAAGGTGACAAGGTGCATGGAGGGCCAGCCCCTTGGCCAGCCCCTGCACTCTTCCTGTTGCTTGTGCACTTGGTCTGTTTCTGGCAACCAACAGCAGCCTTGGGCCCCCCACCACATGCTTAGCTACAGACTGCAGGTGGTGAATTTCAAAGGGGTGACTGGTTGGTTCCTCAGATGCCAGAGTTCCCCAGTCCTCTCTGAGAACCCCCACCTTTGTGGTCCTGTGTTAACAGCCAGGGGTACACAGCTTCTCCTCTTTCCTTGTGAGCTCTGGCTCCTCCCCCCACGCCCATCAGAACATCAGGAGCATGTCACTCATGACTCTGACTTGCCAACACGCACCGTAAGATGTTCACTTTCCCATTCACCACTGATACAAACAAGTCTTCTGTTGAATCCTGTTTTCTCATAGTACTCATAGAGGCTCTGTTGGCCTAACAGACACACATGTGAAATGGAAATGATACACAATAAATTATAGCAAGACCACCACTCCCAGCTTCTTATGTTCCAGCCTCATGCTAAGGGCTCTAGATGCACTACGTGGTGATGATGCAGATTGACTCTTACCCGAAGCCTATTCAGAGTCACAGTGGCCCTCTTTTCAGCACAGAAGAGGGCTAGTTTTGTCAAAATATATGACTGAAAGCACCAGCAAGGTGGCTTTGCCAAACACATAGCACTTTGGTGCTGGTAGCTCTGCCTATGTATTTGACCTCCCTAGGACTTCAGTCCCTTGAAGGATTCTTTTCATGAGCCCTTAGTGACTTAACTTCTTACATGGTGACATGTACCCCTTGTTTGCTGGCCTGAAAGGTGTTCATCAGAACCTTTATGAAATGACTCTCCAGGTGTATTCTTTTTTTAAAAAAAGATTTTATTTATTTATTTGACAGAGATCACAAGTAGGCAGAGAGGCAGGCAGAGAGAGAGAGAGGGGTAAGCAGGCACCTGGCTGAGCAGAGAACCCGATGCAGGGCTCCATCCCAGGATCCTGAGATCATGACCTGAGCCGAAGGCAGAGGCTTAACCCACTGAGCCACCCAGGTGCCCCCCCCCCCAGGTGTATTCTTGGCAAACAAGGTTTGCTGCTTTATCTGCCCCCATGTGAAAATGAATGGAGAGGTCAAATTTCCCTTCCCATCTTTACAAATCTCTCTTCCCTTCAATAGTGACCATAGCTCCAGTTCCACAAACTGTGTGATGAGTATTTTCATGCAAAAAAAAAAAGTTTTGTGGAGGACAAACATTGTCCTTGTTACTTGAAGATGTCCACAAATGTTTCATTCAAGGATGATGAAATTATTGATGTCTTCATTATCGATTAGTTGGGACTGACTTATTGGCCATGTCAGGCCATGTCCTTCTCACACCAACACCCTCCATCAATCTCTCTCAAGAACTCTCTGTGTATGGGGCTATACATCACCACACATCCAGAGGCAGGAAACTATATGCGACTCTTGTTTATTTGACCACTCCAATTAGTCACATTGTATGAACCCACAGGCCTTCAAAGCCTGGGCTGCAAAAAAACCTGTCGATTTCCAGTATTTGGATACCATACCCACCTATGCCTTCTGTTTGAGAAATTAAAAGGCCCACCTTTCAGGAAAAACTAATCCTCACTTGACCTCGTAGAATGGAGGGATGTGGGATCCAGACCCCAGATATTCAGAAGGAGCTGTGTGTGGTTATGGGCAGAAGAGGGAGCAATGATTTTGAATCATTGGGCACCCCATAAACCCCTCCTAAGGCAGTAGTGTAATGAACTGTCCCCTGCTCCACCAAATGAATCCTTGACACTATTCCTTGATCCCTGTGAGGCCATAGGTCCAACAACTAGGTCTCTAACTCCCATAAAGAAAAAAAACAAAACAAAACACAGTAAGTGGTAGATGAATGAATGGCCGGTAAAAAAAAAATTGTGAGATTTCATGTGTAAGAGGACCAAGTGTTTTCTCAAAAAGAAATATCATAGATCACTGTGAGGAAATAGGCAGAGTTTCAGGGGGTTTGGATGCCTATGTAATTGTGTCCTCCAATGTAACCTTTTTATTACCCATTGCTACCTAGTGGAAATACGGCATTTCAGACTTCCTTCATCTAGAGATAGGGACAGATGGGTGGCTACAGTGCCCAACTCAGTCACTCATCTGACTTGCCAATACGTCCACACAGTACTTGCAAGAGAGGCATGTTTTGAGGCGCAGGGATAAAAGTTTGACAGGCAGACCATGAATTTACCCAGACCTTCGTCTGACTGGAGGTATGCATTTCTGAAACCCCTCCCTGAGGCTGGACTGCGGTACGTGGTCATCAGATCCGCCAGTCCACCTGGGAAGAAGCAGGCTCTTGCCTCACTGTCCCAACCTTGTAGCCAAGAAAGTTCCTACAGGACACCATTCCCATCTCCCTTTACTCAGTAAGCACATTTGGTTCCAGTGCCAAGTGACAGTGACAGCCGTGATGATGATGTTGATGATGGTGAGCACTTAAGAGGTGCTTCCTGTGGCCCAAGACCCCCTTTTTAAAATGTAATTGCCATGCAGTAACAGTTGTTATTCTCATTTTATAGATTTAAAAAAACCTGGGTCTTGGAGAGATGAAACATCTTGCTAAGGTTAATTAGAGCCTAATGTGCTTACTTGTTTGATTCTTTGCATTCTGAGGAGGGAACCCTTATTTTCTTCTATTCTGACTAATTGAAAATCAATTCCTTCTACCAACGTCTTGTGAAATACCTATTTTGGATCTATCTCCTTCAACATCCATAAGAAAAATGCATCGATTGTCAATTTCCTTCCCAGTTTTTCTCAGTATGATTTTAGATTGCTTCCCTGGGCCATACTGATCAATAGCATAATGGAGTAAAGATGTTTTTAAATCCACAAAGGTTCGCATGTCATTACTTATAAAACTAGCCATAGAAATATACGTATTTTAGGGTGTTTAAAGCACTCATCATATTTCAAAAATCTCAGTTATCCAAAAAGCATCATTAAGGAGGAAAATGAAATGCATAAAATCAAAGCGAGCTTTGGAATGAATGCCACATATGGATTTTGTGACAAGCTGTGGGCTGTGTCAGGAAAGGGTCATTTCTGGATCTTTTATAAATGGTGCTGTTTGGGAATTCTTCCCAGGGTTGTTGCAGGGCACCAGTTCTTAGTGAGCCTCTCTCTGCCAACCCTGTGATCAGCTGGTTCCATGTGCTCCCAGTAGAAAATGGATTTGGGCAGGAGCTTGAAAATTCTGTTCTGTCATCTCGTATGCTTTTCTTCTTTGGCTGATCACAGGATGGCAACAAAAATGCCAGACCTTAGAGGCATGAGGGTGTAGTATAAAATGACAAGGTAAAGAAAAGGGGTGAGTGGCTCATGGCAATGCAAAGCCAAAGGGGTTTTCCAAGGTAGGGGTTCCCCCGAGAATTTGGCCAGCAATTTGATTCCCAGCCTAGCTCCCACCTCCATGCCCTCATCTGACCCAGACTCTGGGATATACAGGGAAGTAGGAGGATTCAGGGCCTTTGTGGCTCTGGACTGGCTTTTCTGGTACAAGTACAATACAACTCAGCCTCGGGAGAGAGAGCAATTATAGGGGCAGATGCTGGAGGATAGGAAGACCACTTCTCATGTTATTGCAAACGAGGTCCTGGGGCAGGATTGAATTTTGTGAATGCCAAAGGGCCAGCCTTAAGAATGATGAGCGTTCCGGTCTCTCCTTCTGGCCTCCTGAAGCTATTTCTAGGTCTGGTGCATTCACTACTTCCTCCTGGTGTTGTGCGTTGGCTTTGGAGGCAGCCCTCCCAGATTCCTGTTTGCCCCTACCTGGTTTATTACATCCTGCTTCAAGCGAAGCATCTGGCCTCAGGGGACCACCACCAGATTACTGGACAATATGGCTATTCTCAGTTCCTCTGTTTGTCCCGAGTCATCTCGAAGATGTTTACTCTCAGATTTATTTCACTGTGCCATCTTTATTTCAGCTGGATTTTGTGAGTTAAGCTTTGTATTTAGGGAGCAAATGGTTTTCATGCTAATTTCTCCCCTAAGGCTCTTTAGGCAACGTGTAAACCAATATTTGCTTTGCTCTGAGGTACAAGAATAATGATATTTATGCAAAACACATTAACTTCATTGGGCCTTTTCCTATTTCCAAGATGTATGTTCTTATAAACATACCTAAAGAATTTGGGGCAAACATATTCCTTTTCTTCTTGGCTCACTAGATATCTATCAGATAATCTATAATAAAGTACTCAGTTGACTTTGAATCAGCCAGAAGAAGAAATAGAGGAAGCTGGTATGCTTTGGGTCCATGATGGTATCGAAAGACTTCTGAGGCCATTGCCCTGAAGGTTCCTGGTGCAGTGACAGAGGGCCTGCGGGTGGGAGGCTCTGTTACAGGCATTATGTCTAAAGGTGTAGAGCCACACAGAGCTGGTTTTCAATTCCTGATCTGGTGTTGACTGGCTCCGTGACCTGGGCAGGCCTCCTACTGTCTCCCAAGCTTGGGGTTTTCAATATTAAGGGGATTGATTTTACCTAGATCATAGGGTTAGTGAAAGGATTACATGAATTTATACCAAAAGGTGCTTAGCCCTGAGCTCAGCGTATACTAAGTATTCATGACAAGGTAGCTTTTATTAATACAAAGGACTTTAGTGAGGGGGCTGGCCAGTCTCATAGACTGTTATTGACTGAGACCCTAACATCAAGACTTGGGTGAACCCGTATTTGGATTGACATTTGTAAGAAATTAAATATCAGCTTTCTACAAGGCACTGACTGGATCACTGAGGTCACAGCACAATTGGTTATTTTCACACAGAAACTATGTCCACAAGGTAATATTTT
>PISX010006387.1:32839-98125 GCA_004024625.1 Mellivora capensis
TTTCCCTCAACTCCCTTCTCTTATATCGCTCTTAATACCACTAGATTAGAGAACACCATACATGATCTTCTGGTATCTGTTCCTCCGGTCTGTTTCCCTCACATGCACCCTCTCTTTACACTCACACACAAACACTCACAATATATTACATAAAATCAAACGGGATATTAACATGCATAATCTTTTTTAGTCTGGAGACAAAATATTGGGAGTATTTTCCTAAAGATTATTTTACCTAATTAATACTGTATGGTGTCAGAGTTGATTTCATCAATTGTTTGAAATTTATTTCTACATTTAAATATCCTAAAGACATTTTGGTAAGGCTCTTGAAACATTTATTTTTATTTTTTTTTAAGATTTATTTTTATTTATTTGACAGAGATCACAAGTAGGCCGAGAGGCAGGCAGAGAGAAGGGGGGGAAGCAGGCTCCCCGCTGAGCAGAGAGCCCGATGCGGGACTCGATCCCAGGACCCTGAGGCTTTAACCCACTGAGCCACCCAGGCGCCCCTTGAAACATTTATGTATGCACTTGATTGTTATTATGTTCTTACAAAAACCTGTAGATGTTGAAATGTGGGGTCCTAGAATATGCATACTTTTTGGGAGCTTTTGCCGCATCTTGCCAGATTTGCCATCAGAAATTCTAAACCAATGTATATTCTGCCAGGTGAATTCCAGTTCCCCTCACCATTGCCAGCTAGGGTGTAGTCGTTTAAAAACGCTCGCCAGTTCAAAAAATGGCATTGGTATTTCAATCCGATTTTGCTTTATGTGTCTTTGGACATTTCCACACATGTATTGGCTTTTGCTTTTTAGTGACCTGCTTTTTCTAAACTTTCCTTCTATTAAAGAATCGATGAGCTGTGGAATGAAGATGGGAATATAGTTCCTTTTAAAATATGTTGATGGCTTTCAGCACTGAGAATAAAACAAAACTGTGGGAGTGGGAGACAGTTCACAGCAGAAGCTGTGTCCCATAGGACCCCGCGGGCCCTGGAGATTCCAGCTGTGCTGTGGACAGTGGATGAGGCTGAGGACGAGGCCTCCCGGTAATAACAAGTGGTGGTAATTAAGCAGTTAGGCTCTAAGTAGCCCTCGTGAGACAATGAATGAAAACCCTTCCATCCTAAAATACAAAGATTTATGATATCCCACCAAGAAATGCTACCTGTACCAGTTTCCAGAATATTCCTGAGAATCTGGAAAATACTCTGTAAGTCAGACTTACAGAGCCCTAAGTTAATAGTCATATAATGAAACTTGCAAGTTGACAGGTATCTAAAAATGTCATATATATTATATGCATACTATTTGAGGGGTATATATATATACACATATATATATACATATATATACATACATATACATATATATATATATATATATATATATATATATATGAGAAGGCCAATCTTATATCATTTCTGTTTTTTTTATAGGCGTAGTCAACAAAATCCGTTGCATGAATGGTGGCCATGGTGACTTCCATGCCTGCCTTGACCTGAGACTTCGCATCGAAAATGGAAACCTCAGAAGGAGGCCTCTGCCAAAGGTGATCAAACAGCTCACCCACGTCCACACCTCATCAGATCCTATTCATTCACCCCTCCTGGACCCAAGTGATTTATAGTGACACATCTGCTGTGTGAGTCTGTGTGAGTGTGTGAGTGTGTTTATAGGAGTACACGGGCAAGTCCATGGTGACAAGGTAACCGCCTCATAACTTTAGGAAACGAGGGTCAAGGGTTGCAAACCTGGGTGCCTTAAAGGAGAAGAGTGGGCCGCAGAATTTGAAAAATGCAGCTGCAGTTGAATTTGCTTTCTCTCTAAGATCCAGTGCCAAGTGAGACACTTGTGTGCTTCACCCAAGTGACACAGGCCCAGTGCTCCTACACAAACACACAAACACACACTCATGTGAATACACCCCCTTCTGAAAGCTGTCTTTCACAACCAACTGTCATGCACGCTTTGCTGGGAGGTACAGAGGACATTGATATTGTACCTTTCCTGGCTCTGCCCTTCAGCCACACATCATGATGCTTATACCCCTTCGCTCCAAACTTAAGGATGACACAGTAAAGAAGAGGGCAGCTTGTACTTCAGAGCCTAACAGATAAGGACACACTCTGGCTTCTGCTCCTTTCTAGCCCTGTGACCTTTAAAAGTAACTTTAAAAAATGTTTAAAAAAATTTAACAGCTTCCTTTTCAGTGAAAAGAACATTAAAAATAGCATCACCTTCCCAAGGTAGTCATGTGGATTAAATGTGATAAATGTGCAAAGAATTTAGCAAGGAGGCCCAGATGCTATAATTTAAGCTCTCATTATGACCACTCTTAGGAAACTCTTCCAAAAAGCTTCTGCGGTTGAGAGGAATACTGGTCCCAAGCTCTGCACAGAAAGGAGGGTGACAGAAGGGTGGGCATTTGCACTAACAGTAACACAAAATTGCTAGACATCTGTATAGATTCTTTTTTTTTTAAAGATTTTATTTATTTATTTGACAGACAGAGACCACAAGCAGAGAGAAAGAGGAGGAAGCAGGCTCCCTACCAAGCAGAGAGCCTGATACCGGGCTCGATCCCAGGACCATGACCTGAGCCGAAGGCAGAGGCTTAACCCACTGAGCCACCCAGGTACCCCCATCTGTGTAGATTCTTTCCTGCAGCTTCTTTCCGTTGCCCCGGGTACTTCTCAACACAAACATAAACACCTGCTTAAATTTCTATTTAAAAAGAACGCAAAGCCACTTTCCTACTGCGTTTGAAGAACTGAAGGAAGGAGAGACATTTGCGGAGGTAACGATGGGGCTCCCAGGCTCCGAGGAGCCGGGCCTTGCGCTGTTGCACATGCGTGCTCTGCTGGACGTCTGTCCATCTGCAGAGTCCTGGTACCAGGCACCAGGCAGCACACCGCGGAACCAGCGTCTTCCTCATTGACACCAACATCCAGGCTAAGGTACTTGTCAGTGCCTTCATGTAGACTATGAAAGGGAAGAAAAAATAGAATTGAATATTTTTCCTTTTTAATGTTTTCTCTATCTTAATTACAAAATAACTTATATAAAAAAGGTTGGAAAATACCCCCAAAATAGAGCAAAAAAAAGTTAATTTGCAGTAATCACACCACTCATATATCATTAAGATATTGGTATATATCTTTCCAGACTTTCCATATATATATATATATATATATATATATATATATATATATATATGTTTTGTTTTTTTATTTAAGATTTGAAAGAGATCACAAGTAGGCAGAGAGGCAGGCAGAGAGAAAGGAGGAAGCAGGCCCCCTGCTCAGCAGAGAGCCCGACGCGGAGCTTGATCCCAGGACCCTGGGATCATGACCCAAGCTGAAGGCAGAGGCTTTAACCCACTGAGCCACCCAGGCGCCCCTACGTATATTTTTAAAAAGATGATATATTTTAAGCCTTATTTCCCCACTCAATAGAACATGAATATATGTGCATAGAAATCTTTGTATATAAAACAATTTTGTTGGTTCCATAGTATTCTCCCTTGGAACCATAGCCTTATTTAACTCACCTCTAATTTTTGCACACATGGCCTATTTCTGATTTTTCAATTTGTATAAAGAAATAAGTGAACAGACTTATATGAACCCATCCAAGAGTATTTCTTTAGGAAGAACTAGAATTGTGGGTTAATGGGTCTATGGAGTTCAAAAACTTCTGGTCTGTTTTACCTAGGAAGTTTGCATCAACTTACACTCCACCGGCAGCATATACGGCTTAATCCACACAGAGTGTAAATGTTAGCCAGTCTACACCAGCGGCGGTAACTCAGTATTCCTTCCCGGTAACTCATTTGGTCATGGGCACATGACCTGATGCTGACCAGTTGAACCTTCAGGGACTCCTTGAAGGCTCCTAGGAAGTGGATCACTCTTTGATTTTAAGAAATACAGAGGGAAACACAGTCCATTCTTCTAGTTCTTGCAGTGGAAAGAGAGGTCTAGGAACGATAGAGATGGTCCAGAACATGACCACGGGGGGACGCCTGGAGGACGAGAGGAAGTGCACAGACGATGACAGAGCTGGAGAAAGTGGGTCTCAGACAGCATGGTGAGTCACTAAGTTAATAAGCAGAGACCAACTCGAGACCAGCTTCTTCTGTGTGGGATAATAACATGCTGGGTTTCTGAGCCACCTTTTCGTCAGGTTTTGTGTAATTGCAATGAAAAACATCCCATTTGGGTAATAAGCAAAACTGATATATAATGGTTTTAGTTTTCATTTTCTTGCTTACAGTGAACTTGAATTTTTTTTTTAACTTGGTCACTTACTCTTTTTCTTTTCTGGATTGCCTTTATGTCTGTTTTCGTTTTTCTGTGGGGGGTATTGCCTTCATGGTGATTTATAAAAAATATCTTTTATTTAAAATATTCACCCTATGTTGTAAATGCTACAGATATTTTTCCTACTTCCTACTTCCAAACTTTTCAACATGTTGAAGCTTAAAATTTTTCTCTATTTAACGTAGGAATATTTTTTCTGATTTCATTTGCTTTTATGCTTAGTATGTATTCTGAAACACAGAGAACAGATATTCATCTGTATTTTGCTCTAGATCTTTCATGGTCTTAGTTTTTACATTAATTGTTTAATACGCATTTTGGTGAATAATATGAAATCAAGATCCAGTTTTGTAAAAGGGTAGGCAAATTCTAACACTATTTTGAAAGGACAAAACAGCCCCCATTGGTTTGTAGGATTCTTACAAATCCTGCGGAATTTTCTCTTCTTGTTCGTGGATACCTATCTGTTCTCTTATATAGTGTCCTCCTGCTTTAGTGACTGTAACTCCTCATATAGTTAAAATTTTGGACAGTATAAGCCCAGGGTAATTTTGTAAATTCTATTTGGTTTGTCTCACTGACTTCTTATGTATATGTGTATGTGTGTTTAAGTCCCCCCAAATTCTACAAACCTTTTTTTTTAATTACATTAAAATAATAATGTGAAGAGAAGTAACATGTTTATAATAGAGTGACTTATTCTTCAGGACCACATTTCACTTGCCAAATCTTTTCAGTCTTACTTGATTTTTTCCCCCAGTGTTTCATTTTAATTTCCAGCATGTAGTTCCTATACATCACTTTTTTTTCCCCCTAAATGATCAGATATTTTCAAAAGTGTTACATTTGACTCCATGATTATCAGAAAAAAAAATCATTGTTTTTTAAAAATTGTTATGAGACAGATGTCAGTAGCAACTCCTCAGTACTAAATATAGCCAATTAATTATGCAGTTTTCAATCTTTCAGAAAATATTAATGCATATTAGAAGCAGTATCAAAGTAGACACTTAGCTATCATTGGTGTCCTCACTGGTATGAACTTTCTGCTAATGCCAAGGTGGTAAACAATATTCTGATTGAGAAGGAAAGAAAGATGCTGTCATCCAATAAACCTGAACTCTCTCAGGGGTTAGAAAGGTTATGATGACCACACCAGTTACAAGCTTTTTGTAGCATCTCCCTTTAACATACTGAACCTCAAATCAATACATTGTGAATACTACCATTTTTACTATGTTGCTTTAAAATATTATTGGCAAGTATAAGTCAATCTACTTGGCATTATTTACATAAAAATAAGACTGTTTCAGACTGCAAGACAAAAGACTAGTATTTGGAGGAAATCTGAAAATACTATGCCCTTTAGAATCCTGATTTCTTGCAAGAAACTCAGACACATTCAGAGGAGGCCCTTCCTCCTCTCTAAACAAATTCCTTAAAACCTAAAGTGATTTCTTACCAGTTTTCAACTTTTCAGGTCTTTCCACTCCCACATTAAAAATTAAAAATGTCATTTTGATTCCTTTAATGTTCTTTTCCTTGCATTTTTAAGTTATCTTTTTAGCGGTTGCTCTAGGATTTACCATCTGCGCTTAGAGAAGAATCTGTTTCAAACATGTATTAGCTTAATTATAGTGTTATATAGAAATGTCATTCCTGGGGTGCCTGGGTGGCTCCATTTGTGGAGCATCTGACTCTGGGCTTTCGGCTCAGATCATGATCTCATGGGTTGTGGGATCAAGCCCTGCATCAGGCTTGCAGTCAGCGTGGAGTCTGGGGGAGATTCTCTTTCTCTGCCCCTCCCACTACTTGCAGTCTCTCTCTCTCTCTCCCTCTCTCAAAGAAATAAATCTGAAAGAAAGAAAGAAAGAAAGAAAGAAAGAAAGAAAGAAAGATGTTATTCCTATAAAACTGTATTCTTTACCTCTTTTTTTGTGGTATAGTGTTATACACAGTGTATCTACTAATGTTACAAACCCAAGAAATACTGTATTATGGTTGTTGCTTTACCATCTGTAGTAATTTCCTTAGCCCAATGCAGTTTTGCTCCCACCTACCTCCTTTGTGCTATTTATTGGCAAGTGTATTGCATATATATTACATTTTGGTGTAAGTCAACATCACATTATGTACATAATATTTTATACAGTTGCTTTTTAAATCAGTTATCAGAAGGAGAAAGATATGCATATATATACTGTTTTTTATAATTATCTTTACCAGTGCTTTTTAGCATTTGGATTCAGATTACTGGCTGAGCTTATTTCCTTTCACCTTGAAGAATGTGCTTCAGGGGGCGCCTGGGTGGCTCAGTGGGTTAAAGCCTCTGCCTTCCGCTCAGGTCATGATCCCAGGGTCCTGGGATCAAGCCCCACATTCGGGCTCTCTGCTCCGTGGAGAGCCTGCTTCCTCCTCTCTCTCTGCCTGCCTTTCTGCCTACTTGTGATCTCTGTCAAATAAACAAATAAAATCTTAAAAAAAAAATGTTCTTCAGTTCTTCTTATAAGGCAGGCCTGTTAGCAATAATTACTTTCAGTTTTGTTATTTTGGAAAGTCTTTATTTCATCTCCTTTTTTTTTTTTTAACCAAGTTTGACTTAATAGATATATATAAAAAACAATATGGGGACTGAGTGGCTTAGTTGGTTAAGCATCCAACTCTTGATCTCATCTCAGATCATGATCTTGTGGTCATGAGTTCAAGCCTTAGGTTGGGTTCTGCGCTGAACATTGAGCCCGCATAGAGCCTGCTTAAAATTCTCTCTCTCTCTTCCTCAGCCCCTCTCCCCTCTCCTCAAGAGCTCTCTCTCTCTCTCAAAAAAAAAATTTACACCCAATGTCATAAAAAACACAAACTTTTAAAATTCCATTATAATAACATACAGTGTTATATTAGTTTCAGGTGTACAATATAATGATTCAACAATTCTATTCATTACTCAGTACTCATTGCTTCCATTTCTGAAATGGAACTTGGCTGGGTATAGGGTTCTTGGTTGATTTTTTTTAATTGAGAGTTTTTTGAGATGTTTTTTGACATCTCAAATGTTTTAATGTTTTAATGAGAGTTAATTGAGATGTTTTTTGAATGCTCTCCCGCAGTCTTGGCCTCCATTGGTTCTACGGGTAAGTTAGCCATTTCTCTTATTGCGACTTTTTATAAGTGATACCATTTATTTCTTGCTGTTTTCAGGATTTTCTCCTTGTCTTAGATTTTTAGAATTTTTATTGCAAAATGTCTGTTTGTGTATCTCTTTGTTTTAATCACACCTGGAGTTGATGGAGCATCCTGGATGTATAGGTTGTTTTTCAATAAATTTGGGAAGTTTTCTGCCATTAATTTTTGGAATATTTCATCTACTCCTCTCTCTCCTTTTCTCTGGTGGTCTCTTTCCATGCAATTGATGCATTTAACGGTGTCCCACATTTCTCTGAGGCTCTGTCCACTTTTCTTCTTACTTTTCACAGAGTTCTTTGTCTTTCATAAGCTCTACTGATGTGTCTTCAGACTATCCAATTCTTTCTTCTGCCAGTTAAGATTTCCTGTTATACCCTCTAATGATTTTTTTATATTTCAGTTCTTGTACTTTTCAACTCCAGAATTTTCACTTGGTTCTCTTTTTTTTATAATTCATGTCTCTTTATTGATATTCTTTATTTTTTTTAAAGATTTTATTTACTTATTTGACAGACAGAGATGACAAGTAGGCAAGAGAGGCAGGCAGGGGGAGAGAGGAGGAAGCAGGCTCTCCGCGGAGCAGAGAGCCCGATGTGGGGCTCGATCCCAGGACCCTGGGATCATGACCTGAGCCGAAAGCAGAGGCTTTAACCCACTGAGCCACCCAGGTGCCCCTATTGATATTCTTTATTTGATGTGACTCTGATATAACATCTTCCTTTACTTCAATTATCCTCTAGTTCCATGAACACATTCAGAATAGCTATCATCAAATCTTTCTCTGCTACAACTGATGTCTGATCTTTCACAGGTGGTTTGTGTTGCCTCTTTTTCTCTTTTATTCAGTGTAGGGACTGAATAAAAGTCTTTTATTCAGTGTAGGGACTGAATCCAGTGTAGGGACTCCTCCTCTGGAGACTATTGTTGTTACTGGCTTGTTTATATTTTAGTGACTGGCAGGGTTATTGTACTAGAATTCATCCCCCCTCCCACACAACATAGTGTTAGTTAAGCCTCTGCTGTTGCTTCTCAGGAAGGCTTCCCATAGCAATCACCCTGGGAGCTGTAAAAATTAGTAATATCTGGGTCTCATTCCAAAGATTCTGAGGGTATTGTTATGGGCATTCGGGTTCCTGCAAGCTCCTCAGGTAATTCTAATGAGAACTCCTGCTTTGATAAACCTGAGCACCAGCATCAGCTGATTCGACTGGCAAGGACAGTTTCACTCTATCCAACCTGATTTGCAGGTTTTGATGACACAAGCCAACATACACGAAATTTATCGGCTTAGACACACAACTGGAGGGGAGGTTCAAGTGTGTCGCGGTTCCCTAACACAGCATCACACACGTGCCAGAGTTGTTGGATCCCTATTTTTGTACATCCTTTAGCACTGGGCCCTGGAAGGGCTTGTGTTTGGGTATAATAGTGTGGGGCTGTGTCTCAGACTATTTATACTAATCCTACAGCTGTTGAAGCTGTCGCCTTGTAAATGCCATTGTAATATGACGGGCTCTTCCAAAAATAGTGTTTTTATCTTCCGAACTCTGTGCTAACTAGAATTGTGGAATACACACGGCCCCAGTGCAACAGTAGTTGCACAGTCCCCAGTAGTAAAGATTTTTTTTTAAATGCTTACTTATCTCTGTTTTACACCTGCTGGTGCTCCTGGGAAGCCGTTCCCACCTAACAGGGCCAGGAAAGCATTTGGCACATGTGGTTTTCACACTGGCAGGTGAAATCTCAGTAGGGCAGTGAGAACAAGGGCATGTGAGAAACCTCAGCCACACCCAGGAAAGTGACCATCTGCACCTTCTAGGAAGGCTAACCCCCTTTCCAGAAAAGAGTCTGAAATGCAGGTGGGTTCCAGTAAGCCATGTGTCCGGGGCTGCCACAGCTGGAGAGGGGGCCATGGAAAGCCAGAACTCAGGATTCCCTCACCTAGCTGGTCTGCTAACATGTTCACTCTATTGAGCACCTGCCTCAGCCTCTACAATGCCCTGGGACCAGCAGTGAACAAGGCAGGCATGGCCTCTGCCTCTTCTGGGATCCACAGGCTAATGAGGATGGACATTTAGTGATTGAAATCAAATAAATATCGAACTACAAATTGTGATAAATGCTGGGAAAGGGGAGGAAAGGTGCTATGAGAGAGAATAATGGAGGGCGTGTTGTTGAGATTGGGTGGTGGGTGAGGCAGCTACCCCAGGCCAGGGGGTGAGTGGAACATGGCTGGGGGAGCAGGAGAAGAGTATTCCAGAAAGGGGGCCTTATGGGGGAATTCTTAGTGTTTTCCTGGAGAAATGCACATGACTAGAGGCAGTGAGCAAGGACAAGAAGGATACTAGGAGAAATGGAAGAATGAGGTCAAGGCCAGATCACTCAGGGCCTTGCAAACCAAGAGGGAGGATTTGGAATTTTATTCTGAGACCCACTGGAAACCTCCAGGCAGTCTGAGTGAGGCTCTGGTGCTGGGGTGCAGGACAAGTTGCATGAGCATCATCTGTCTTCTAGGAGGAGGAGGGATTGAAGAAGCGCATACAGGTGTGAGGTCCCCAGAGGGAGGGTGCCTGGAGGGGTGAGGGAGCTGTAAGTACGCCCGCTGCGTATCAGCACTTGTGTTCTCTGTGTCAGGAGGCGTGAGGTGGCTAGGCTAGGGGCTGCCTGTGCCTCTGCATTGCCCGCTGTCATCCCTGCGGGCCTCTGGGGCACAGCAGAGGGGCAAGTCTGTCTTTCCACGCTGACCTGGAGGACTCTTGTCCTTGAGAACACGCCGCCTGTCTGTGCCCTTCGGTGGAGAACAAACACTGGGGTATGTTTACCCTCCGCGTCTCTCCTGTCTGTCTACTTTTTCAAGCCTCTGCTGACATCTCCGTCCGGGCCCTGACCTCCCCTGACCTGGTTTGCCGCAGGAGATTTCTAGCCGCCTTGGCACTGGCTTTCAAACCTCCCTGACCTCCTGCTAATCAGGCCTCCCTTGAAATCTGACGTAGCCTGCCAAAGCATGGCCTTTGGGACACCACTTCGCTGATTTTTCATGGCTCTTCATCGCAGAATGAAGAACTGAAGTTCTTAACATTTGCATTCAAGTTTCCAGAGTGCCTCTCCTCCCCACCCCCACCCCCCATGACTGACCACATAGGACCGCTCTCTGTTCTGGAACCATGGCCTTTGCTGTCCTGTCGCCTGTCCTTGGAACTGACCCTGCCTGTCAGAACTGAGGGATGTTTCCCACCCGTGAAGGACAAGGGCACATTCGCCCTGATGTTTACTCCCAGCCTCAGAATTGATCTCTGCCACCCACACAATCCTGCGTGTTCCACGAGGGCATGTACCAGAGCTCATCCCTCCCTGCCACTGGCCATCCTAGTCCCGGGGTCAGGAAATGCAGAGCACACCACGCGCACCTGCCATTTTCTCGCCTCTTGGCCCCTTCCTCACGGAGCGCTGCCCGTTCCGCAGTGGGGCGGCACTGAGAGACGCCCCCGCCCTGTAGAGCTAGGTGCCCGCTTTCTTTTTCATCCCGCTTTGTCTCTTGAAGCCCCAGTCACGCCAGCCAGTGTTTTCTTTTAACAGAATGTGGGGCTCCAGGGAGTGTATTTGCCATGTCCCCGCCACGCTGTCAGCTGCCCAGCCCCCACCGTCGCTTCCTCAGGGGCGGGCAGGCAGAGAAGGACCTGTTCCATTTTCACTTGTCCTACTTGTTAATGGCCGCACATGGGTAGCGCGAGCTGGATGTTTGTTGATTCAGTCCCACTGAAGGGCACGAAGAGGCTGTGTACGTGACCTCTGCAGGTTCACAGGCTCCCAAGTGTGCGGACCAGTGTTCAGCGGGCACGTCAGGAGGCCCTAGCGCGGCGTTAGCTCAAGCAGCCCGTGCCCGTAACAGAGCGTCAGAAGGCGTATGTGGGGCTTCTGACTGGCGTGGCTTCCAACCCTGCCACTCTGGTCACGGGTTTTTCCAGGACCTTTGCCAGGTTCCGGACAGCACGATTCTCAAGTGTCAAAGGAGAGGAGGTTGGTGCCACCCTGAACTGAACCAGGAAAACCTCTGATGACAATGGGCAGGCTGGGGGCAGTGTTCCCCGGAGTCCTGCCTTCCTGCGTACGTACCTTGACAGTTTCCAAACTCAGTGCCAGGGCAAATTATGAAAAGAGTGACCATACCAAACATCCATGAGGATTCGGAGCAACAGGTGTGCTTGTACAAAACAGTGGAAACCTAACATTGTACAACCACCACTTTAAAAAAAAAAAAAAAAAAGAGGTTTTCTGTTTCCTGTCACCTACCCTGTGATCTTGGGTCTTTATGCAAGAGAAACGAAGATATGCCTATAGAAAGACTTCTGCTTAAAGGTACACAGCAGCCTAAGAGTCCTCTAGCAGAAGAATGCGTGAACAGACTGAATATTCATATAATCTGTAACCATATGGGGGAATACAACTGTGTGGCAGTAAAAGGAACACACAGCCAGCACATGGATGAACCCAGAAAACAGGCTGAGTGAAAGAAGGTATATGATCTGATTGCATGAGATTCCTATGAAATTCCAAAACAGGCAAAACTGACTTACTACAGAAGACATCCGAAGGGTGGTTTCCTCTAAGGGGGCTGAGGGCAGGCATCGCCTGGGAAAGGTAGAGACAGAACTTTCTGGAACAAGGGTAATGTTCTATATCTTGATAGGTGCTTTGGTGACTCAGGTGAATGCATCTGTCAAAACCTGGAATGTCCACTTAAAATGTGTGCATGACATCGTCTACAAGTTCTCACCAAAGGGGAAAAAAAAAACTATGCAGATATTAGACTTGATGATTTTCATGCACATATTTAGAAGGAAGCACACTGTTGTTTGCAATTTACTTTGAAACATAAAATGTAAGATGAATCAGTGGAAAGAGGGAGAATAGGTGATAAACGGAGTGTGAGTGCTAGAGTTTGGGTGAGGGTTGTACAGGTTTTCACTCTAAAATTCTTCCAGCTTTGTTGTGTGGTATAAGGCTCAGAAGCCAAGCTCGTTGTTAGGTGCTGCTCGACATCTGATTAAATGAAAAGGGCCTGTGATGGCCTTCAGCCGCTTCCCTCCCCTCCTAGATAATTCGGTCTCCTAGCTAAGTAAGCCTCCTTCTACTGGGGACCAGACACGGTCCCTGCTTTTCCTGAGTAGAGGTTTTGAGTTCTATGCCGTCCACAGAATCATTCAACCAAGTCCATCACATCCTTCTGTGAGGCCAAGGGGTACCCCATCTTGATGCCACAGAGCCTGCTCCCACAGAGGCCCTGCTTGTCACCCTTTTCCTGAGCGCAGCCCCCATGTGACCTGCGTGTCTTCTTGTGCCCTCCTCCCTGGGTGGTATGTGTGACTAGGAAATCTTAGTCTGTCCAGGGTCAGGTGTTCTGGGATGGGCCATCCCTATAACCCTAAGGCAGGAATCCCTCCCTCGCCGATGGAATGAATAGGAGGCAATTAAAATATGCTGTGTGTTTGCAATTTTCATAAAATGTTGGGGAAAAAAAACACCTTTCATGCCCAGCAGTGAATGACGTGACCAATGAGAAAACATTGCTGCCAACTTTACTGAACTCACAGTTTTCTTAGGGAAATTCGAAATAGTAATAAATCATGCACTGGTCACTTAAATGTGCCCCACACTGTATCTGTTCTCTGTCATCTAATCCTGACTTGGCCAGGCTCTTGCAGTGAGTGGAAGGAACAGTGTGAGAACCCATGCATCAGATGCCGGGCCCTGATGCCCTTCAGGGTAGAAAACCCTCGCAACTTCCTACCCGTAGCCCTTACCTTCAGTCAAATCATTTCGCCTCTCTGGTCCTCTGTGCTTTGTCTATAAAAATGAGCAGTTGCCACAGTTCGCCCTTCCAGCCCTCCTAGTCTAAAGATCAGTAATTTTCTAATTAATATAAACTCCTGCACCTACAATTACCTACGACAGGAAAAAGGAAAGGGGCATCTCCTCTCTGTGTCCCTGATCCTTGCGTTGTGGCTGATTTGAGAAATAATTTATCCTAATCCAACATGCCCCTAGTATCCACCTAAACATGAGCCAGCAAAGAGCAGGAATTTAACTGGCTGCCTGACTTAATTGCCTGGTTTTGAGAATTTGTGATTTAGCTAGGGTAAACAGAATTCGTTGTTGCCCTTGTTACACACATACTTCCCGTTGTGAATCCCACAGTCAAATAATTCAACCCAGCGTCCTTCCGGACAACCTTTCAGAGGTGAGCCACGGTTTTCTCTAATTCACAGAGAGGTTAGTAGGAGCATTTCCTACCAGAGCAGGCCACATCTGTGCGCTGAAGCTGAGTGTGTGACTAAGCAATCTGAAGGTGTGGATAAAATTGTCACACACGGCTGGGACAGATTCACTGCAGGCCTGCGGAGATAACAGCTTTTTTCTTTTATTCTTCTCAGGCTTCAGCTCTCTGAAGATTAGTGGAAGATGATGCCTGATCTGGGGCACATTCACGGAGGACAGAACAAGAAAGATTATGCTTTGGAGACTTCTTCCTGGAGGTACATTAAAATCTGTCTGTGAGCTTGTGGGGGGAGGACAGTTAATTCTTCATTCTGCGAGACTGTCCCGAGCATTGTGGAGTGTTTAGCACCATCCCTGGTCCCTTACCAGTGGGTGACAGTAGTAGCAACCTAGTTGTGGATCAGACATGCCTCCAGACTGGTCGGTCTCTGCATTTGAGGAGCACTGCTCTAGAGCTGGCCAGTGGGCAACGGTGTGGGCAGGGTGAGGGAAGGAGCTGATGGCCCACTCCACTGACCTCAGATGACACTGAAAAAAGCTTTGTTTCTAAACACTGCCCTCAAGTTGGCACACATTTTTTTAAATTGTGCTAAAATACATATAACATAGAATTTGCCATTTTTAAGTTTACAGTTCAGTATTGTTAGATCTATTCACATTGTTGTACAGCCAGTTCCCAGAACTCTTTCCTCTTCCCAGACTGAACTGAAACTGTACACCCTCCCCAGGTCCCCCTCCGCCCAGCCCCTGGCCACCATCATTCTACATTCTGTCCTTAGAAACTTGACTGCTCTAGGTACCTCAATAATTGGAATCGTACAGTGTTTGTCTCTTTGTGACTTATTTCACTGAGCATAATTCCCTCAAGGTTTATCCATAATGTAGTCTGTACCATAATTTCCTTCCTTCTTTCTTCTTCCTCCTTAAGGCTGAGTAATATTCCACTCTGTGTGTGTGTGTGTGTGTGTGTGTGTATGTATCACATTTTGTTTATATATTTATTCATCAATGGACACTTGGGTTGCTTCCTCCTTTTGGTGATGTGAATAGTGCTGCTGTGAACATGGGTGTACAGATACATCTTCAGTTCCCTGCTTTCAGTTCTTTGGGGGTATATACCCAGGAGTGGGAATGCTGGATCCTATGTTAATTCCGTTTTTAATTTGCTAAGCAAGTGTTGTACCACTTTCCATAGTGACTGTACCCATTTACACTGACAATAGCAGTGCCCGAGAATTCCAGTGTCTTCCATGTCCTCGCCAACACTTGCCATCTTGTGTTGTTGTTGTTGTTGTTGTTGTTGTTGTTGTTTACAGTATCCATCCTAATGGGGGTCCGGTGATATTTCATTTGGTTTCGATCTCCATTTCCCAGATGATCAGTAGTGTTGAGCATCTTTGCATATGCTGGTTGGCCTGTGGATCTTTGGAGAAAGATCTCTTTGAATCCTTTGCCCTTTTAAAAACTGAGTCATTTTGTTGTTGCTGCTAAGCTGTAGGATCCCTTATATAGTCTAGATACTAGCTCCTTATTATTAGCTGTATGATTTGCAAATATTTTCATTCCATAGGTTGCCTTTTCACTCCATTAACTGCTGTTTTTTTTTATGCATAGAAGTTTTAAATTTTGATCTAGTCCTTTTTACTTTTATTTTTATTACCTATGCTTTTGCCTTCATATCCAAGAAATCATTGCCAAATCCAATGCCTTGACATTTTCTCCTCCGCTTTCCCTTAAGAATTTTATAGTTTCGTGTCTTATATTTAGGTCTTTGATATATTTTGTGGCACCCACTTTTATAATTACTACTGTTCTGTGCTGTGGCCTGAAGTCTGAGAGGCAGGCCTCACCTGGTTGCCCATGTCTGGAATTATGGTTACGGTAATAAGCTAACTTTCACAGGTTCTTCCTTCCTTTGCTGTACCTTTCTGTAAAGTCCCTGCACTATTTCCGGGTGTACTAGGGGGCCTCACATGTACATTCAGGCAAGTTCATTCAGCCACTGTAGTTAACTCACACGAACCATCATCAGTTTTGACAGGGTGCCAACAGACCAGGGAATGCTACTGCCTTGTTCGAACTTCTCCGCCATCTCCTGCCAGGTTTGCCTCTACGTTTCCATGAAACACTCCTATTTCCCATAATCCATTGCTCTCATTTCTACCTACTTGCATGGGACCATCAGCGCCAATCTCAAGAGGCGCCAGAGCTATGTAGTGGTCTGGGTTGAGGGGAGGAACACATCTCCACTGCTTTATGGTGGCCCACTGTCTTAAAGAGGCTACCCACTTTGGGGTTTGTTTTGTTTTATTTTAGCAATATAGTGCTTTCATTATTTGCTGACAGTGTCCTCTCTCCTTAAAACCCAGGCTTGAGTGCATGGGGGCGAGGCTAAGCTCAGGACATCAGGGGGCAAGGCAGCACTCCACTCCATTAACGGAGCTTGGTACCTGGGTGAAGCTCATGGGGCCTGGCTCTGCTTTCCCTCTCAATGAGTGTTTTCCCATGAGGATCTTCAGTTTCTCATGCAAATGGACTTTTATCCCCCTGTCTCTCAGTACCCCAGCTTAGTGTTCCACTAAGACCCCACCCAAATTACGTTAGAGCAAAGTGAACTCAGGAGAGCAGCCTCATGGCCATGTGAGGATTTGCTGTGAGTTAGTCATGACACCCCATAAAGCTCCAGAGGGGGTGTTCCCCAGTGGGTATGTAAATCCCATCTATTTGGCACTTACGAAGAATCTCCATTTACAAATGATATTTATCATGTACCTTCCAATATTTATGAGTTAATCTAAATCCCATGGTGAAACAAAATGAAGCACCTAACCGGAAATACCAGTAATCCTTCCGTGATACATCACTATTGACATACTTGTTAATTTCCCTCTCATTGCAATCCTACCTACCCCTGAAACATTGGCATCTGTGTGGCAGTAATTCAAAGTACCCCAGCTTGAGGGGGACAGTAAAAATAGCACCAAATAAGGTGTCAGTAGACCCAGGAATAAAAAAAGGAACTAGAAATTGCAGCATCTGCTTAGGCAAGCAGAAGGTCCAAGTGGCACCAACAGCCACTAGAACATTCCCCTGGTTGGACAGGAAAAGTGATTTTCCTTTATGCCTAAAGCTCTCATCAAACTTGTGGATAGGTTTCCTGAAGTTACTTATGTAATAACAACTGTATTGAGAGTTGGAGAAGTGCACTGAGGATTAGTGAGATGGGGCAAGGAAAATAGGCAGCACAGTCCCTAGTATTCAGCTCAGAAAACAGTGGTTTAAAAAAAAAAAACAACTTTCTATTTCATTTTACAGTGTACAGTGAGGGCACAGTGCACTTTGGGAGAAAGAAAACAGGCTTTGGAGTCCTATGGTTGTGACCTAGTGGCACTACTTAATAGTTATTCTTTGGCCACCCTGGGAGCCTTGTCTGCCTCATCTGTAAAATGAAGACACCACCACCTTCAAAGAGCTGTTGTGAAGATTGAATGACCTAGTGCCTAGCAGAGTACCTCGTTTATCACCATCATCATGTGGTGGTAATGCCACTTGGTGTTTATTGATCACCAACTGTATACCCAGCACTTGGCTTAACAGTCTAAGGAGATACTTTTATTATATCTGTTTGACGGATGAGGAGCTAAAATTCTGGCAGGCTAAGTGACTCACCTAAGATCACATAATTCATAAACACTCATTTTTTAATAAAAGCTGTCATCAGTTTGATGCTCAGGCTCATGAATTAACCAGTCTGCCATATCAACCCATCCCTTTGTTTTGGGACTTTGTCCAGTGATCCAGTGACCCTCAGTGGCTTGGGACTAGAGAATTCTGCAGGGAGGCTGATGAGGGCAGGGAGGGGTGCAGCAGAAAGATGGGAGAGGCAGAAGTTTATAGTCCCAGGATGCTCTGTGATGTGACTGTCTATGGAATGATTATGGACGAGGTCGGGGGATGCGTGTGGGGGGTCAGGCAGGAAGCGGTGTTAGAAAACAAACATGAAGCCAAATAGCAGTAATGGGTTGAGGAAACTGAGCGAGTCAAATGATTAGAAGTCAAGAGAAAGTCCCCAACCATCTATCCAGGAGGTATCTTCTGCAGGTTTTAAGATTCTCAACCATAGTAAAAACAGTTAAGAGGACCAAAGTCACAGAAAACTCTGTGAACACCTTATAAAACTTTCACATTTGTCAATGCAAAATAAATCCAACCCAAACCAATAAAAAGAATACCAACTGTATTTAATATACTTTAAATTAACAGTAATTACTATGATACAGTTCATTTAAGTGTCATGGAAAAAATATTTCATATGATCCTTCCTTGGAGCTTCAGAAGAATGTCTAGAAATTCATAATGCCTTTTCACACATTTTGTATCATTTTTTTCCTACTTGATCGTTAATCCAAGTGTTTGATTCCTTTTGGAAGAGATGACTCAGACTTCTTGAGTCCTGACTTCCTGGTCTTGTTGTGGTGCCAGGGATTGAGCCCGAAACACAGCACACCCATCAGTATGCTCTCAGGGATTTGTTCTCGGCCCTGTCTCCCCAGCAGACATCGGAGCATAGGTCTGAGCTATGGTTGGCTTCCTTCAGGTTTTTTTCCTTCCTCCCAAGTCTTCTCCAAAAATCTCCATTCTATTTCTTTCTTTTCTATCCCCAAACCTAATCTCTCTTTTCCATGATAACAGCTAATAGGAGTGACTCATATGCTATAGTCAAAGTTCTTATGGATGTATAGAAGTTGACACAAAGAGAGCTCTGTGCTCTAGTATTTACGCATGGGATGTGCTTGTAGTTTACAAAGGATCATAACCTGGAGTTTTAAAGTCAGAATCAGAACTGTTTTCATATTTTTCCCTGGTAAAAAGTTTATCTCCAAATACAGCTTTATCTATTTATTTATTTTTTATATTAGTCACCATACAGTACATCATTAGTTTTTGATGTAGTGTACCATGATTCATTTTTTTGCATATAACACCCAGTGCTCCCTAGAATACATGCCCTCCTTAATACCCATCACCAGGCTTACCCATCCCCCCACTCCTATCACCTCCAAAACCCTCAGTTTGTTTCCCAGAGTCCATAGTCTCTCATGGTTCATTTCCCCCTCTGATTTCCCCCCTTTCATTTTTGCCATCCTTATCCTAATGTTCTCTATGTTATTCCTTATGCTCCACAAATAAGTGAAACAATGTGATAATTGAATTTCTCTGCTTGACTTGTTTCACTTAGCATAATCCAAATACAGCTTTAGGGATGTCCAGTGAGCTCTCCCTCAGATAAAGCTGTGAAGGTCAGTTCCATCCGGCTGTCTCACTGTGGAGCCTCCCAGAGACTACTGCTCCTTCATTAGAACTGTATATGGCATTGATTACCATGATCCTATTAATACAGAACATGGAAAGAAGATTTAGAATGTCATCTGGTGCCAATAGAAACAAGGAGAATGAGTGGTTGCCTACAAATTAATTAAAAATATTTCCCAATGATCAGTTTTGATGAGAATGTCTTTTTTTTTTTTTTTTTTTTAACAGGGAGAGAAAGATCACAAGTAGTCAGACAGGCAAGCAGAGAGAGAGGGGGAAGCAGGTTCCCTGGGGAGCAGAGAGCCCGATACAGGGCTCGATCCCAGGACCCTGAGATCATGACCTGAGCTGAAGGCAGAGTCTTAATGCACTGAGCCACCCAGGTGCCCCAGTTGACGAGAATGTCTTAACACATGCACTGATAATCCGCCAGTGAAGTTGTATGATGGTACCACCCTCCTGGAAGGAGACTGGGCAAGATGTTTCAAGAGAAAAATCATCTTGTATATACAAACAACTTCTAACTTAAATTTGTATTCTTCTGTTCCTCTGGGGGTGGGGGTAAGCACTGGCACAGCATAAGGAGAGTGATACTTTTCATTGGAAATTTAACAGTTGGCCCTATGAGTGTACTTCAGGGTAAGAGAGCTGAAATGTTAGGAGTGTGTCCCCAAGAGGCAGTTCTCCTGCTTAAAATCAGGTTTTTGAACTTGTAAGACTGTAGGCCAGCCTCTGGACTGTGGTTTACTCTGAGCAAAGTGAGTGTGCCTTGGGCAGGCCTCTTGACAGCAATGCACTTGACAATCCTTTGTTAAGACCTTGACCAACTGCTACCAGTTCATTCAAACTGCAACAGAGAACATAGATGCAGTTTACTCTTCGAGAACTAGGAGAATGATGTGTTTCCATGCTAGAATGGGAAGAAAGGCCCAAGAGGGCAAAACAGAAGTAAAAGCAAAAGTGAAAGGCAACAGCGGGTTTTACATCCATTTTGATGTAATTGAGGCCTACCTAAGATGTTTTGAGGCCTAGATAAGAACTTAGCCCATAGGTGATGGTAAAAGTGACTCAGGGGCCTAAGGTGGTCAAACTGTTGGAACAAAGGTGATTTTAGGAAGACAAGTATAACTGAGCTTGGGACTGTACTAAGATTGGGAAGGTTCTACCCTGGCTTTCTATTTATCTGCAATGCCATTTTCATAAGGAAGAGTGTATTCATATCTTACTCAGGTGGTTAAGAAAGCAAACATTTGAAGCAAATCTCAATATGTGAGAAGTTAATATAATATGGATGATGGCCTTTTTCTTCTTTCTGCTCTTCTGCATCTTTCAAATTCTCAAGGTACATGTTCTGTTCCTCTTTTTCTATTCTGCTCAATAATTCTTATATCATTTATTGAGTGTTGCTTATGTCTTGAAGATTCTACTAGCACATGCATCATTTCATTTAATCCTAATAACAATCCTGCCAGGTACAGACTGCTTTCGTCTCTTTTCAGATAAAAAAACTGAGGCTTGGAGGATTTATGTACTTGCCCAAAGTCACTCATTAAAAAATGCCTAAGCTGAGGTTCAAATCTCTATCTGTGCCTCCAGAACCTACAGCCGTAACCACTGTGCTGTGGAATGCCCACCTCTTATGAAATACAAATCACTCGTTCTGGAGTCTATGTTAGGAAAACAGAAATCCAGGAAAAGATTCATGCTCATATATATGCATTACAATATTTGTTTATCATAAGTAAAGTTTGGGGCTGTGGTTTAATAAATACATGTTTATGGCAAATCCTTATGCAGCTCTGAAAAATGTTTTCAGATTAAGAATTTTTTTTTAAGATTTTATTTATTTATTTGAGAGAGAGACAGTGAGAGAGCATGAGCGAGGAGAAAGTCAGAGAAAGAAGCAGACTCCCCGTGGAGCTGGGAGCCTGACGCGCGACTCGATCCTGGGACTCCAGGACCTGAGCCGAAGGCAGTCGTCCAACCAACCGAGCCACCCAGGCGTCCCCAGATTACGAATATTTAATATCATATAGGATAAATATTTACCAAGTATTAATCATAAAAGCAGAGTATAAAAGTGCATGTAGGGAAGAAGCCAACTTTATGATCCTATAGGATATAAATGAGGAACTAGAAGGAAAACAGGCTTGCCTGAGTTTTCTAGCTTTGCCTCTTGTAGAAAGAAGGATTACTTCCCTACTTCTTTACATGGATGCTTTTGGAATCTTTTCTTGTCAGTTACTGAGGTGGGGGTCAGGGAGAACAAAAGAAGACAAAAATAGATGTTACTGAAAAAGTAAGAAACCTCAAGGAGACCTAAGGTAGAGCCTCTTGGCTGTCAGGAGGTATAAACCTAGAACTGGATGCTGTTGAGAAAAGGGATTTCTGACCCTGACGTTTCAAAGAGGAAACTGACACTACCTTTGCAGGCTAGCTTAGCAAGTCAGGGCCCTGGATTTCGCAGTCCTCGAGGAATCTGATCCAAGTCTTAAAGGCTCAAGCATGATTACTGGGAAAGCGATAATTTGCTTTCATGCCCCCTTCACATCACCTCCATGGTCAGTCTAGTCTTCAGCTCCCCATTTCTGTCCCACATGGGGGACAGAACATGTCCCACATGGGAGCACAGTAACCGTGCAGAATTTGGCTACTTGCATTTTACAGAAACAATTAAGGGAAATCGATCCTTAGATTCCTGGTGAATTGCTTAACTCTCTCATACAAGCCAATCTTACATTTAGGCTAGTTACAGAAACAATAATGAAGCCTACTTTCTGCAGATTTTTAAAAAAGAGTTAAAAGTAGAGTTGCTAGGTTTTTTGTTTGTTTGTTTTTAGAAAGCAAATAAGTAGTTTCCATTCAAGTAGGTTTTAAAGTGCGTAGCAGTTTAGGGGCTAACCTGAGCCTGGTGGCTCAGCCAGTGAAGTGTCATATTCTTGATCTCAGCTCAGTTCTGGATCTCAGGGTGGTGAATTCAAGCCCCACATTGGACTCCACCCTGGGCATGGAGCCTACTTAAAAAAAAAAAAAAGTGTAGCAGTTTAATTAACTACTAAAGACTATTAAAGATTAACAACTGGCATTTTACGGGGCACCTGGGTGGCTCAGTCACCTAAGTGTCTGCCTTTGGTCCCAGATCATGATCTCAGTGGCCTAGGACCCAACCCTCCCCGCTGAGCAGGCAGCCTGCTTCGTTCTCTCCCTCTGTCCACTACCCCCATGCCACTCATGCTTGCTCACTCTCTCTCTCTATCTCAAATAAATAAATACAATCTTGAAAAAAAAAAACTGACAACAACTGGCATATTACTTATTCAGAGATGAAAAGGATGGCATGTGCAACAAACTGTGAACACTACACAAGTAGTATCAAGTTGGAGAGAAATGCATGTACTTTCAATGCCATGAGGTATAAAAGCATCTTATCAGTACAAATGGTATAGCAGTGAAATAAACGTATTATGTGAATATTGTAAAATTCCTGAATGATACAATGTGACGAAAACAGGCTGACAAGAATCTTGATCCATTGAATCTAAACCATATACTGTATTGGTTAAGGTGGTTTTGGATGCAAGAAATATTAATTTCAACTGACTTTTAAAGTAAGGAAAATACTTACCTTGCATAACAATGCCAGGAGGTAAGGCAGGATTCGGTATTGATGGAGTTGGAGTTCAACCATTCTGTAGTGGAGCCATGTTTTTTTCATCCATCCGAGTCATCCTAAGGCTGGTCTGTCTCATGGTTTTGTGATAGCTGCCAGCTACAACTTGAGAAACAAGCTTTCATGTTCATATCCATTGAATTATGGAATTCTAGTTCTTTTCCTTCTCTTCAGTGGATGAGTCCGTGCTAATTAACTACCTGGCTCATTATGTTCCTACATTTTGTCTCTTTCTTTCCTTACCTCTTCATAGGACAATGATTTCATGATTACAGAGGTAATAGAAAGATAATGCCACCTGTAATTTTTTTTATTTGAAAGTTTAGAAAATTTATTTCACCCTTACAACTTCTTTTCTTCGTTTTAATATGACAGTTGGAGCACTCTTCCCTTTTTCTTATTCAAATAGATCTTTCTGCTTGGAGATAAACTGCAGGAGAATTCCAACCCTTGGTCTCACAGGACACAGGTCACATGGCAGCTTCCATGGCCGCTGATTCTGCCTGGTCCTTGGCACCTCCTGTCCTCCCAGCCCCACCACGCTCAGCTGAGGCAAGGGGGATGGCCAGGTAATGAGGAATCTTGGGTTGTCTTGGCCTCCTTGCAAGGAGCAGAGCAGCCTCTTGATGGGATATTTCTGCTTTGGATTAAAGATAACCTCTTGTATTATCCAGTTCTCTATAGAGAAACAGAAACAGTAGCATGTGTGTATATACATGAAGGGAGGGAAGTTTGTTTTAGTGAGTTGTCCTCCACAATGGTAGAGGCTGGCAGGTCCAAAATCAGCAGGGCAGGCGGGCCAGCTAGAGACCCAGGGAAGGGTTGATGTTGGAGTGTGGAGTCTGAGGACAGTCTGGAGGAATTCCTTCTTCCTTGGGGGACTGCCATCTTTTTTCTCTTAAGACTTTCAAATGATGGGGTGAGGCTCCCTCATGATGCGGAGAATAATTTACTTTACTCCAAGTCTATTGATTTAAATAGTGATCCCACCAAAAAATACCTTCACAGCAACATTTAGACTGATGCTTGACCAGTATCTGGGTACTATGGCTTCACAAAGTCACCACATAAAATTAACCAGCACAGCTTCAGATGCTAAAAAGTGTTCCAGAATTGAAGAGCTATTCCTAGCGGCTGGGCATATACAGAAGCAGAGCTGATAGCGCACTGACCCTGCTGTGTCCTGTCTCTCCCACGACACCAAGAACACAGAGTCCTGGAAGTGAGGGTAGCTGGCACCAAAACTCCATTACCTTCACAGGAAGTATCTGTGCCTATGGTGGACAGTTATTTTTAGAATTTCCAAACCAATTTCTATTCAGTAGTGAATAAAGAATGGGCTAGTAATCAATCCTAACACTTTCTATTTAGAAAGGAAAGAAAGGAAACAATACACCGTGGCTGTTGATCCTTGTCTATCCTGGTGCTGGGCAGACATGGTAAGAACCTTCTGCCCAGGCAATGGAATCAATCTTTGGCCAGCCAACTGGGCATTCATTGATTCTTCTGTCTGGGACAATGTCCTCTTCCAGTTTCCTTCATGGTCACCCCTGACAGGTGCATTGGGGTATGATCGGTATTCCTTTTGGGAATGCACAGCATTTGCGATCTGTTTCCTAATGTAATGAATTCCAAGGTCAAGGGATTGCTTAGGAGGTAGGCATGAAGGTTATTGTCAGCCAGCCCAGGGCTTTCTTTGACAACAGAGGTCCCTTGTAAACTTAGTTTCATCTCTTTGCTTCTAGGAAATTCAGTGGGCACTCAGATTCCCAGAGATACGTGTCTTCTCTGCCACTGTGCCATGTTCTTCCCGATGGCATCAAGTTTAACCTTACCTTGAATCATTTCAAACTGATGGCTTCATTTGCAAAAGCAGCAACAATAATCCTCTCTTTGACCCCAAGCTCCCTTCTAGATATAACTTCCCAGTCAGTGCATAGGGAATACTTACAAGAAGGTGGTGCAAAGAAGCCTGTCACAACAGGCTTATCTTTTCCCCCACTGATATCTCTTTGTACATCTTCGGCATCTTCCATGGCTAATTTTAGCTTGGGGTGGAGAATCCATCTTTTCTGACCTTGACCATCTCCAAATATTTGGCTCTCCATTCCGCTTGGATTTTAGGACATGAGCAAAAAAGACCTCCTTTTAATAAAGCTGCATTTTCTTCTCTCTCTGCTTTTAGGGTTCTAAAGTTATCTCTTGTAAGACCTTGCTGAGGGCTAAAAGAAGTAGCTAAAAACATTCCAGCATCCTGCAGTTTCCTGCCTCTTTCCTTCCTGAACTAGCATCTTCTGGAACATCATCTCTGCCCTCCAGTACAGTAAGCAGCACTGTAGCACAGCATTTCCCTGCTGCAGCACTGGGGTAACATGTTTGCTGAACAGGAATAACAGATCCTCCAAACTGGTGGACACAGAGGACTGGGCCCTGCTGGGAGTGACTTTGGTCTAATTGACAAATCTGTGCTGGGTACTTCTATCTGTTAGGTTGACCTTGGCTGTAAGAAACTACAACAAGAACAACAAACAGAGCCAAGGTGGCTTAAATCTAGAAGGACGTTTGGTTTTTTAACAACAGATCCAAGTCTGGAGACAGTTGATCCCAGGGTAGATTCTGAAGATGAGCAATGACAGGGCTGTGTGTCTACACACGGCAATGCTCTTGGTCTTTCTCTAAGAGTGAAAAGATGATCATGGAAACTGTAAGCAACACATTCTTTTTTTTTTTTTTTAAGATTTTATTTTTTTATTTGACAGAGAGAGATCACAAGTAGGCAGAGAAGTAGGCAGAGAGAGGAGGAAGCAGGCTCCCCATCAAGCAGAGATGATGCCCAATGCGGGACTCCATCCCAGGACCCCGAGATCACCACCTGAACCGAAGGCAGAAGCTTAACCCCACTGAGCCACCCAGGCGCCCTAAGCAATACATTCTTAAGTGGTCCCATCCTTGGCAGACAATAAGGTCTACATAGAGGGTGGCAAAGGGGTCATTACTCCTGCAATATTCTTTCTTTCATTATGAAAGAGAAGATCCCTCAGCAGATGTCCCTTTAGTCTCATTGACCACACTGGGTCGCATACCCATGTACAGCAGAATCACCAGTGGAGATGACTGGGGTCACCAGACAAGCTTGACTCCTTCCCCTCAGGATGTGAAAATGCCAGTCTTCTCTGTGCTTGATGCTGCCCAGCTGTGGCCCAACACAATGCCGCTCTGTTGGCAAGGAAGATAGAGAGGCAGCCAAGGCAAGGGCATCTGCTGCAGAGATCCAGAAGGAGAAATACCTGAAGAGTGGATAAGGTGGTGCCTGGCAAATGTCAGATCTTTGTGCAATCCTTTTGGAGGCATACGAAGTAAGGCTTGAATATCTCTATCAAATTTCTGATCCACTGGTTGAGGGGTCTTACGGTGAGGTATAGGCAGCAGAAGAGAAAAACAGTTCTGCGAAAGGAAGGGAAAGTGGAGAACAAAGGAATGGGACATTAAGGAATCAAAATAGAAAAAGGAAAGGGGAAATTGGAGCAAATAGGGAGGAAGGAGTGAGTTTTGGGTGTTGTTTTTTTTATAACTGTTATTTTCATAGGGACAGAGTTATAGAGGCTCAGCAATGTCTTTTAGGGAAGGGGGGCCTTCGGGTGTGAGGGAACCTGAAGGAAGACAACCTGTGGCCAGGGATCCATCCAGGTCTTGGGGAATCTGAACCTTGTCTAGTCTGAAGGGAATTCTGTAAGAAAAAGGGGGAAAAAGGTGCAAAATGCATAAAATTGGGGTTGAAAGTAAATATTTATTTAGAAGGCAGAAAGAAATCCATATAAGTTACAAACTTTAGGAAAGTGACAAAAATTCAGAAAAAGACATTGTTTTTATTAACTGGCTGGCACACATCCTGAATCATTCTTCCTTCAGTTTTTGCCTGTACACTCAATCCCTCTTCATATTAATGACAATGTACTGATTTTCATAGCGAGCATAGAGGATAATTCAGTCATTGAGCAGAGTTGGTTCACAAAGGATTTTTTTTTTTTTACAAAAGGATATTCTTTTTTATATTTATTTATTTTTTAAATTAACATATAATGTATTATTTGTTTCAGGGTACAAGCATATTCTTGATTATTGTTGGAATGCATGAAACATGATTTCACGCTCACACATCCTCTCTGCTTCTTGCTTTATTTCAGAGTTGAGTCTACAAACATGGGCATTCTGTTGCATTCCATTTCACACAACTCCAGTCAGCAAAAGAAGAAACATGCATGGCATAATCATAATTCCACTTGGGGTCTATTCCTGACAGGAGGCAACTCCCGTTTTTGACAAGGCGTCACTGAGAATGAAGTCCTCCACTTAGAATTTTACACACCTGATGAAGAAGTTTTCCCGGATTGGCTTCTGGCTCTACCTTTTAAGCCTTGCTTCCCCTCCACGGGTCACATACTTCCAAAGCCAGACTCCTGAAGCCTGTGCCTCTGCTGCCATGAGCCCAGGTGAGTTGGCTGCGCACAGCAGCGGTGAGCCTGTATACCGTTCCGACACCAGATGGCTAGCAATAACGATGCACGGAGAGGATGGCACAGTCCATAAACATACCCCACTAGGCCCAGACTGTGTTCAGAAATCAGCTTCTCCTGAGCCATATCCAAAAAAAGTTCTCACAGCTACTCTAACGGTGCCCAAAACAAGAGGAAAAGGGAGCAGAGGGAAGTTGCCAAGGAAAGAGACCATGGTCTCAACCCATTGTAGTTCACCTATCTGGCTTTTTTTTTTTTTTTTTCCAAATTTCACTCAAACATCTGACAATGTGAAGACATTGCCTGGCCCTTCAGACCTAGATCATAAGCTTCCTTTGCTTTGGGTAAAACTACCTTCTTCTGGAGGGAACAGGGTATGGATGGGATGATGAGTATCATCAATAAATAATTTCCTCTTCTTCGTGTTTATTCCATGGCCCAGTCCCAACTCAACTGCCCCTGGGGGACCAAGGCAAGACACCAAGCTATTGGCCTTTGCCATCACCTCAGCCTAAACTGTGTTTCTTCCTTGTGCATGTCATGGACTGGCCCTTCAGCGTTCTGCGAGTCCATCTCCGTGAAGTGTTCTCTGATCCCCAGAGCTCAGCTGACTTCCCTCTCCTTCCTTTGATTCATCAGCATACCCCTTCCAGCCCTCCTAAAGCCTCTGGAAACATTCCCTTAGACTCTCAAATCACTGGAGTGGGAACAAGAGCTGAAACCCTTTTTTCTCCCTGCACGTACCCCATCACCTCAGTTGAGAGGAGAAGAACGTGGTATAGAGAGAGAAGAGAAGGAATTTGTTATGGGTCTGGGTCAGGAGTGAAGTCTCCACTCTCCATGCAGTGGAGTTTGATCTACACTCTGTGACCACCTAACCTCGCTTCTGGGTGTCTGCTCTTTTTTTTTAGGATGTAAGACCCGTTAGGAGATATTCTCAGTGAGTTCAAATGATTTAGACAAGCTATCTTGAGTTATTATGATTGAGAAATAAGGTTTTTCTGTAAAGATCTACATTCCACATTTCATCTAATGATCTTTCTATCCTAGAATTCATCTAAATATACATATTCCTAGTAGATATAACTATATAAATATAGCACATTATAATTTGAAGCCTTGCTCTTCTTTTCTCTTCCAAAGAAAATAATCTGTTTCATCAAGTTGATGGTCATTTGGATTCAGCCAGTCACATTAGATCCACCATTGGTAGAGACGAATGTATCATGAGTGTTGAAAACTGAAGTTGAAAGACAGAGTTTGATGCTCAGAGTACTGATTTACATCAGAAAAACATAAAATTCATCTGGACCAGAATGGAATGAAAAACACCTAACCAGAGGTGTAATAAATGCCTCACTGAAGCTGCAAGTTGTCTGTCAGTAGAAATCAGCCAGCAGTGACCGGACTGGCCTCTCATGCCCTAGTGACAGCCTGTGTCTCCCTGAGACCTCTAAGCCTGGCCTCCCTCAGGTTCCCTGAGTAACTCCCGGAGGCCCTGCTCCGGCCCTGCTCACAGACCATCCCGTGAACTCTAGGCTTCCCTCACAGTTCTCATGTTTGTTCTCAGGCTCTAGCAAGTTATCTTTTCTTATCACCAAGCTCTTATCTCATAGCTTTCTTGGTCTTTGGTCTTCTCACCCCAAGACCATTTCAATTCCTTCATCCACCTTCCATCACATCCTAAAAGGGCCAGTTGAGAGATGATTTACATTCCAAGAAGTGAGGTTAACAATCACAATAGCTAGATGAAAGGCTCCTAGATGGGGAGTAGACATGTGGGTCCTTGACCTAGGCCTACAGTGAATTCTTTGGTAACCGTGACCAAGTCCCCTGCTTTTCCCTTAAAATTACCAAGATAAACATTCTTTCAGCGTCTTCAGAACTCAACACATTAGCAAACAGAGAACCAGTTAAGTGTGTCTTTAGAAATCCACATTCTGGGGGTGTCTGGGTGGGTCAGTCAGTTAAACATCAGTTTTCAGCTCAAGTCATGATCTCTGGGTCCTGGGATTGAGCCCTGTATTGGGCTCCCTGTTCAGCGGGGAGCCTGCTACTCCCTTTCCTCTGCCCCCACCTCAACTTGCACTTTCTCACCCTCTCTCAAATGGATAAATAAAATCTTTAAAAAAAAGGAAAGAAATCCACACTCTTTATGTGAAACCCACATGTTGCTTCTAGATCAAAATGTCCCTCCAGCTTCAGCTTTGTGCTTCCCATCTTTGAGTCCTATCTAGTCTTCTTCTGCCAAATCCTAATACCTCCAGCCCATCATCTCAATACCTTGACTCTTCCAGGTTCTTGTCCCTGGGTACTCATCTCTTACCTCTGCCTAATAACAAAATTGAATTCAATGGGTCCTTTAGTTCACTCTGTTGTAGCCCACTTTGGGGGTCCTGAAAATCCAAAGCATGACTCTGAGACTGGTCTTGGCCATAGAGCAGGTGTAAACAAGTGTTGGGTGAGCTGAACTGAATGAGTGGTAGGATTTATGGTACCACTTAGGAAGGCAGCAAGCCCCTCCTTCCCTCTGTTGTCCAGAATATGTGGAAGAGCGAACATACTAAGCACCTCCTGCTTTCCACATTTAGGCTGACGGCACTCAGCTTTCTAATACAACAGCCCAGCCTTTTCCAGTGATACCGCAGGCCCACAGGTATAAGATGTGACTTTGACCTTGTCTGTAGTCTTGGATGTTTCACAACATCATTTACTTCTCTCCCTCCTCCCTGTGCCACCAGAGTTTATTTATCCATTCACCTAATGAAGGACATCTTGGTTGTTTCCAGTTTTTGATGGTCATGAATAAAGCTGCCATAAACATTCATATGCAGGTTTTTGTGTGAAGGTAAGTCTTGAATCCAATTGAGTAAATACCTTGGAGTAAGATTGCTAGATATTTGTTTAGTATTGTAAGACATTGCCAAACTGTCCTCCAAAGTGGCCGTACCATTTGTATTCCCATTTACAATGAAGGCATTCTTGTTGCTCCTGGCTAGTATTTGGTATCATCAGTTTTCTTTTCTTTTTTCTTTTTTAAGATTTTATTTATTTATTTGACACAGAGAGAAAGATCACAAGTAGGCAGAGAGGCAGGCAGAGAGAGAGAGAGGGAAGCAGGCTCCCCGCTGAGCAGAGAGCCTGATTCCGGGCTTGATCCCAGGACCTTGAGACCATGACCCAAGCTGAAGGCAGAAGCTTAACCACTGAGCCACCCAGGTGCCCCATCAGTTTTCTTTATGTTTGCTGTTCCAGTAGGGGTCTAGTAGTACCTCATTACTGGGGGTACTTTTTTTCCCACAATTCCCTGGCAACATAAAATGTTGAACATTTTTCCCATACCTATTTGCATCTTCTTTGGGAAGGTATCTTTTCAGATCTTTTGCCCATTTTTTAACTGGGTTGTTTATGATCTTACATTTCAAGAGTTCTTTGTATATTTTGGATAAATCCTTTATCCAAAGTGTAGGTTTTGCAAATATTTTCTACCAGCCTTTGGCTTTTCTGTATGATTCTCATGTGATTCTAACTACATGCTTTCTGGAAAAGTCAAAACTACAGAAATGGTGAAGAGATCAGTGGTTGCCAGGGTTTGGGAGAGGAGAGAAGGATGAAGAATTTATGCACAGGAGATTTTTATGGTGGTAAAATTATTCTATTCAATACTTGTGTTGATTAATTTTCTGTGTCAACTTTACTAGGCCATAGGACACCAAATATTTTGTCAAACATTATTCTGAGTATGTCTCTCAGAGTGTTGTGGATGGGATTAACATTTGAATTGGGTGGACTGAGTAAAGCAAATTGTCTTCCTTAACATGGGTGGGCCTCATCCAATCACTTGAAGGTCTGAATACAACAAAAAGGCCAACCCCTTCCGGAGTAAGAAAGAATTTCCTTCTGCCTGACTGTCTTGAGCTGGGACACCAGTTTTTTCCTGCCTTTGGACTTAAACTGAAACATGGGCTCTTTCTGGGTCTTAAACCTGCAGACCTTTGGACTCAGACTTGAACTATCCCATCAGTTGTCCTGGGTGTCAAGTTTGCTGACTGAGGATATTGAGACATGTCAGCCTCTATAATTGCATTAATTAATTCCTTATTGGTTCTATTGAGCTTTATCTATATATGTTCAGTATGTGTATGTGTATGTGCATGTGTGGCTTTTGAACGTTTATGTCTATATTTCCTATTGGTTCTGTTAACCTTAACCAATATATTTCTAATGGTGGATCCATGATATCACACATTTGTCAAAATCCATAAGCTATACAATACAAAGAGCAAATCAAGATACAAACTGCTTCACAATTAACGTGTCCGTATTCATCGCTAATTGTGACAAATGTAGCACACGAAGCCAACATGATAATAGGGGAAAGCATGTGTGGGAGGAGGGAGGATATGGGAACTCTCTACTATCTGCTCAATTTGTAAAAAGTCAAGTCTGTTAACGAAAAGAAATGTGGAGTATACAGATCTTGGCATGTTGATGGCATTTGAGGAGAAAAGGCTACTGTGCATTGGGTGAATGATTGCTTCTATGAGATGCCAGAAGCAAACTGATGATTAATTCAAAGAAAGTTAAGCAGCTGCGAGGCCAGGCACAAAGCAGTGCTTCCCTGGGATTTCCATGTGAATTGGTGGCCGTAGGGGAGTTGTGAGTTTCATAGTACACTAGGGTTTGGAATCAGAACCATCTTTAAGTATGTTAAGAGATCAGGTGACTTAAAAGGCGTGTGACCCCTCGGTTCTGTCTTCATGGCCTGAAATGGCAGGCAGGTGGCCCTTCCCCCAGAAGAGGGTAGATGAAACACAAGAAATTCAGGTGGTGGTACAGACTATTTCTTAACTTTTCCCCTGAGTCACTTACCGTATAAATCAAGTCTGCTTTGGAGGGATGTCCAGGAGACTCCTCCTCCACCTCCTGTTCCCCACTCCCTGTGAGCTTCAGTCTTTCTTTTCCATCCCCCCAGCCAGTGTGAGTCTTGTCCTCCCAGTCCTTGGGCAAAAGGGGAGCCTCAGGTGCTCCGTGCCCATTTTGCATCTCCTCCCAGCTGCCCTCAGTGGGTCTAGAGACTGCAGAGTGGGAGCCCACCTTCTCTTTACACTGTCTTAGAGTAGATACCCTCTTCCCCAAGGAAAAGAGGGGAGGGAAGAAGACCTGCGGACTGAAAGGAAGCGCTGCCTTGCCACGCTAGCTGTCACTGTCACTGCTGCTGTCACTGCTGGCGTCCAGAACTGTCTGCTGCTTGGCTCCTTTTCTGGTGCTGCTCCAGGCCCCGGGCATCCCAACAAGAAGCACGTTTCCCCTCTGAAGTAACCTGGTGAGCCTCTGGCCAGAACACCAGCTGATGTCTAACTCCCCCCCCACCCCCGCCCCAATCTCCTTCCCTCAGTGGGGAAGGGACAGCAGGAGGCGTGGAGGGAAGCACCATCCAGGCACAGCTGTTTCCAGAGGAGGCAAAGAAATGCAGAGTTTGACCCCCACCATCTCTGATGACTTCTGTTTTAATGACAAGTGCATGAGGAAGAAGGCGGCTTTGAAGGGTGTCTGCTGGGCAGGAGCCAGCTGAAAGGCATGTGGTTGAGTTCTTGGGAACACATACAGAACTGAGTCAGCAGCTCTCCCGTTGCCATATCTCCGAGGCCGCCTCCCCCTGCTCCTGGCCTTTCTGCTCCATCCCAGGGCTGAAGGTAAGCCTTCCTGACTCAGGGGAGGTCTGGCCAGAAGACTGGGGCCAGCCTGCCCTTCCAGCAGCCCATTTAGACACACCAACCTTGCACATCAAAGGAGGGTGAGCAACTTCGCTTTGTGCCCTGAAGGCCAAAATAAACAGACATCATAATGCCAGCCCTTAGGGAAAAGGGGGGGTGGTGCAGAATCAGAGCCCTTTTATCCAGTTCCTCCATATTAGCATTTGAAATATAGAGGGCCAGATGCCTTTGTTCATAAAAGGTCACAAGAAGAGCACATTGACTCCAGTAAGCATTCTTAAACAGTCTCATGGGTCAGGCCATTCCTGAAGGATTGGCCTTTGCAGAGCCACACCACAGAATGACAAGGAACACAGAAGGGGCAAAGAATTGGCACAGGTCAAAATTCTTTGTCTAATTACCCAAAGTCCACTGTTCACCAGACTGAGTTTTGAGCTGTGGTCTTGTTTCTGCCACTCACCTGGCAGGTGACTCCCCTCGTGGGGCCTTCCTCCTGCTGCAAAGTGAGAGGCTGGGCTCGCTGGAGCAGTTCCTCCAACCCCAGCTCCACTTGGTATTTCTTGGCAAGCTTTTCATTTTTAACTTAATGAATGCAGATTTCTGGACCCTATGCCAGGCTTGCTAAGTTGGGGTCACTAGGGCTGTGGCCTGGGTCCATGCCTATTATTTAGTGAGCTTCCCTGGAAACGCTGAAGTACCCAGCTGGGCACTCATCAAAACCCCCTTTGGGAGCCACTGAACCGAATGACCTTTAAGGACTCTTTCTCATAGAACTCTTTTTAAAATACTTAATTGTGTTGCGACACCATAAAATATAGACTTTATTTTATTTTGTTTATTCATCAGAGAGACAGAGAGCACAAGCTGGGGGAGCAGCAGGCAGAGGGAGAAGCAGGCTCTCCACCGAGCAGGGAACCCAGTGCGGGGCTCAATCCCAGGACCCTGGGATCATGACCTGAGCTGAAGGCAGAGGCTTAAC
The DNA here is from genome assembly GCA_004024625.1 of Mellivora capensis. NCBI lineage: Eukaryota > Metazoa > Chordata > Mammalia > Carnivora > Mustelidae > Mellivora > Mellivora capensis. Next base: position 66,819 of record PISX010006387.1, read on the forward strand.
CAACTGAGCCACCCAGGCAACCCAAAATAAAGGCATTTTTAAGAAAAATCAAAAAAGTGGGGAAAATAGAAATTTTCGATGATAATTACCAGCCAGAGAGCTCTCTATGCTGTCGTTCATCCATACACATAGGTTTCTAGGATTTTTGCTTTTGTTTGCATAATTATAGCTACATTATAAATATAAATGTGTATCTTGGTCCTTCCCTTAACATTATCTTCTGAAGACGTTCCCCTGTTTTATCTGATATTTTCAAAAGTAAATGACATAATCTGAGGGCATGGTTCCTGGTTAACATGTCACTCCTTTCTATCAGGTGTAATGTTTAGCTACATGAAGTGAACGCCTGCTTTTTGCCGAGGGAGGTGAGAGCAGAGGGTGCGCTGTCTACCCGTGTTGCCTGCCTTTTGTGCAACCTTCACAACTTGTACGTGCCCTTGGACTGCCCTACTTCAGCATCTGTGCCTGGTGAGGACTAAGTCACTGAGGGAGACTCTGGTGTGTGATGAAGGCAGCCCTGCCTCCTCTCCATTGCTCCCTGGCTCCGCTCCCCAAAACCTTAAATTATCACTGCTGATGGAGCGGATTACTGGAGAGACTGACAGTTGTGACCTAGAAAACTCCTGATCGTTCTCCAGCAGTTTTCATTTGCTGTGGCTGGTTTGGCCCTCTGAAGGCTAAGATGAGCTTCGGTATTAATTGGTGAAATCTCAGGTCTGGGAAGCTCCTTCATCAACCCAATCACGAGCTCCCTCAGACTAAACAACAAGCAGAAAGATTAGGACTGGGTTTGGGGCAGAGAAGATGCTCAGGGTCCCGTGGATCGGGGCAGTACTGCTCTCACTAAACTTCATCTCATTGATAGCAGAGGCCAGAGAGTCCAGCTTAACCACACATTTTTTAAATAAATAAATAAATAAATAAATAATCCAACCGACCAACCATGCATTTTTCAAGGAGGAAGCTGATGCTTTCCTCAGAGGAAAGGACTCATCTAGCATCTTGCAGTGAGTGTGTGGCAGAGCCTGCTGGCTAGGACTGGCTGCCTGCCTGATTTTACCCTGAAATGTTGATCCAGGCTGTCTGTGACTGCTCCTTCTTCAGGTTGTTCCAGGAGCACGGGATGGGCCATCACTCCTCCACATTCCCCACACAACTTCTTTGCCTCAAAGGCCACATCATTCCAATGTCCTGTCCTTTCTTCTTTCTTCTTTCCTCCCTTTCTCCCTCCTTCCTTCCCTCCCTCCCCCCACTTCCACAGAATTTTCTGAATATTAAGCCAGTGGCAGGTATGTTACTAGAGATTCACAGCTTCACCTCCTGGTGGCAGTGACAGGCCAGTCCCCAAGCTGTTTCTACCCCAGTGTGGTAAAGTTGTGATGGCTGAGGGAACCAGGGGTGGGCAGCAGTCGCAGAGTTGCAGAGTAGAGGGGCTTCCTTGAGCTGGTGGCCTCTAAATCAAATCCTGAGGACCAAGGAGGAAATAACCAGGTGAAGCCCGAGGAGGAGAAGGAGAGCCTTCTGTCTTGGCAGAGAGAACAGTTTGTGCAAAGGGCTGCGGGTAAGAAAGCACATGGCGCACTGGAGGGACTGCGGGCTGCTCTGTATGTGGGGTCCAGAGAGTACACGAGGGTGTGCTTGGGTGTGAGAGTGATGATCACGGCAAGACCTGAAGTAGACAAAATGGAAAGGTTATAGGTTCTAAACAGCATTAACCAAACCTAGCAATCAACTTTAGCCTGAGAGAGGCAGGGAGGGGGCGCAATTAAGGTATACCCTGGATGTGTTTGCGGCCACAGAGGAAAGCATGGAATGGCAGACAGAAATTAAGTGAGAAATGGTGGCCGGAGCTAGGGCTGGGCTATGGGGAATGTATGGCATCCAGAAAGCTCTCTGGTAGAGCCTGCAGGGTTCTAGGTGAGTGGCACTCACTGCTTCCAGACTACACTCAAAGTCCCCAAAGCAGACAGTGAAACTACACAGCTCAAATGACTAAGCCTCAGCCCTCTCCAGCCATCCAGCCAGAGCCCTCGATTCCCCTTCCGTGTTACAGGTGCCCTAGGGCTTCCAGCTGGCAGAACCTGCCACTGGTCTGCTCAGCCCCAGAGGTGCAGGTTGCTGACCACTGCTGGGATGGAACATACACACCTTTGATGGGGGTTAATTGAATTTTTGTGTCTCTAAACTCGTTATTAAAGACCGCCCCAAAAGGGAAGAATACCCGTATTTTAATTCTCTTTGTTATCCAAATATAACAGATGTTTGTAAAACACAAGTTTTAGAGGATTGCCCAATTATTCTTGCACCTAAAAACCCACTGGTACTGAATGGTTTTGTACCAAGTCCTACTTAAAAATTGCTTTTAACTGGTAATTATTTGTAGTCCTCTGACCCAGAGATGCCATCTTGTCTCCTAGGGGTGAATGAAGAACAGCGGCCCTTTGGAAAATGCATATGCTAAGGTCACATCTTAGGTGAGGGCTGGAGTCATGGAACCTGTTCTTGTGGAGGAGTGGCATGTCCCGGACCCCTGACGGACCTATGGCAGCAGTAGTCTCTGCTCTAGCAGAGAGCAATGACCTGGTGTGTTCGGGGAAGCATGGAACTCTGCTTTGGATAGAGAAGGAAATCTACTTCAGTTGAGTAACACTGAAGACCCCTGTAAAGTGTAGATATAACCAGGAAAGAGCTACCAAATTTAGCCATTCTCACTGACTGATGTCTCTGTTGTTCCTGTACCTAATTAGGCAGGTGCCCGGATGGCTATCAAAGGGATAGAACACAGGACTGTTAAGTTTTGTTGGGAAGAATCAGACAATGTCTGGAGAAGGAGTTGCCTACGTGGGACAGCACTATCACGGCCCCCAGGCAGTAGGGCTGGGAGTCAGCACCATAAGACAATGCCTGCAGCAAGGACTGACTAAGAAGGAGAGCCATAGAGGACTGACTTGGCCTGATCCCATGTTGGCTGGATCCTGAAAGCCAGTAGCATCCTTGTTTCTGCACTCAGAGCTTCTAGTATATTAAAACCCAGTGCCGTGGGTTTTCTTTTTCAGAGTATCTACTTTATTAAAACTCGAGTGCCATGAACAAGTGTTTTTTGCTTAATCAAGATAAACAATGGTCTAAGTAATGTAATTGAAGAGCTCAGACTTCAGTCTTTATGAAATTAGCATAACTTGGGTCCTGGGCTAATCCTGGGTGATCTCAGCTATTACTGCCTTCCAAAAATCAGATAGTTGGACATTATCGGTTTTTGTTTTGTTTTGTTTTGTTTTGTTTTGTTTTGTTTTGTTTTAGATCTGCATTCATTACTAAGGATGTCAGAGTCGTTTCCTGGGCGTCCAGTCCAGCTAGTGTCTGATCCCTAGATACAGTGATGAGACAGCTGGCCAGAAATAACAGGAAGAGACCCGTGGCCACTGAGTGACTCTTTCACATTTTTTCTTTCATCTTCACCAAGAGTCTGGGAGGTAGGTTTATTTTTCCCTGTTTTCCTTCCGAGGAAACTGACCTTGCAAAGGGGGTAATGTAGCCCGAGAAGGCAGGTGAGCAGAACTCCAAGGTGACTGCCCATGATCCTTGTTCTTACATAAGTCCTTCGCTTTGAGTGTGGGCAGAACCAGTGAGGTGATGAAAAAGTGCTCTCATAAATAGGGTTTGTAACATGGAGAAAGGGTTGTGCAGATGGTATGAAGGTCATGATCATTTGACTCTGAGTTAATCGAAAGGGAAACTATCCAGGTGACCCGGCTAATCATATGACCCTTTAAATCCACACAGAGAAGGCAGAGACAGAAGTAGTAAGGGATCAGAGGAATGAGGTCAACTGGACATGAGGGAGACCCTCCCATGCTGGCTTTGAAGTTGGAGAAGGCCACGTGGAAGCATTCCCAGCCACCAGCCAGCCACAGAGGGGGACCACCATCTTATAACCTCAAGGAACTCAGTTCTGCCAGCAGTCACATGTGTTTGAAAGTCCCAAGCCCCAGAAAGGAACTCAACCTGGCCAGTACATGTGATGCAGTCTTGGGAAACTCTGAGTGCAGAACCCTACTCAGATGTTCCTGGGCTTCTGGCCTGCAGGTGCTGGGAGCTGGCCAGCCGGTGTGCTGTAAGGGCTTCGTTGTTGTTAACTGGTTACCCAGCAATACGTGATGAATCCCGAAGGAGGAGAACCGGAATTTAAACTGGAGGCTGTATGGACCTAAGGCCGTGCTTCCCCCCCCACCCACAGCAGCGGCCTGTACTTGGGGGTGAAGGGGGAAAGTGAGAAGGGCTCCCTGGATCCCTACCTTCTACAAGTGTTTGTTGAGAGGCTTGACGTACAAAGCCCTGGATTAGGCAGTTGGTTTACAAGATAAGATTAAGACTCAACAGCATCCCTTGAGGGCTCAGCATCTAGCATGCAAGACAAACAAGAGGCAGGTGGTGGAAAGCGTGCACAAGAGCCCATGGCAGACATGCAGCCTGTACGTGGCTGGAGTCGAGAAGGCTCCAAAGGGAAGGAGACTGAGCTTGGACGTGAAGACCTAGTAGGAGGCCACAGCAGATGAAGTGGGAAGTGCTTGTGTGAAAGGTGCCAAAACCTGACTGCATAACGAGTAAAATGAAGCAGGAAGAAGTTCATTTGGAGGGTTTCCACCTGCATGTTAGGAAACTCAAGGCTGAGGGAATTAGCAGTTCTGTGCTGCTCACAGACTTATGGGGTAAGTGCAGAAGTGTTTGACTATTTCAGCTGGTTGGTCACCTAGTCGTCTTCTTTGATGTTTGGATCGGGGAGCTGAGTCAGGAACAAGCAAGTGCAGGGGTGGCATGAGCAGACTTGGTATCGGGATTGGCTGGCATCCTCTGCTGATCCCAGAGGAGAGCTGTAACGTTCTGCCACTTAGGTAAGGTGGTTTTGTTTTCTTTAATGCGCTTGCATGGGCCAACTCTGGTTTGTTCCTAACATATGTGATTCCATTTTAGTTTGGTTCTCCAAAGGACAACAACATGGGCAAAAGCAGCAACAGAACACACACAATGTAGTTGAGTTCTATGAAGCTGTCTGGGGAGATTGGGATGATTAGTTACCTAGAGCGCAGTGGGGAGACGGGGAGCAGGTGCGGATTAGACCGGGCAGAGAGAGGCTTTTCACGCTGTGACAAAACAGGCCAGTTCTCTAGGCAGTGAGAATAATTTCTCTGTTCTGCTGGCCTTGCCCCCCAACCCCACCCAGAGATCTCAGAAAAATTAAAAGGCTTCACTAGACAACATTCTAGGCTGGCTTCACGAATTACAACTCAAGCTCTGTGACTTCAAATGGCTGCCGGGCCTTTGGTCAAATCTTTTCACCTCATTTAATCAGGGACTCATTACACAAACCCCTTCTGCACAGCAGTTCTTGCTGGACAGTGTTTTGGGCCCAGGAACCCAGTAGGGAGCCACGGGAGATTGGTCCCCTCAGGGAGCTGACAGGGTTTGCAGGCCGCATTGATCCTTCCTGGGGTGGGGGTTGGGGGAGGAGTGACAAGAATTAGGAAACCATTCCCAGAGGGAGGAAAAGGGAATTTGGCTCCTGGGAAATGAGGAAGACACCAGAGAGACTATCTCTTTTCCAAAACATTCTGGAATCCTCTCTGCTCAGAGAACCTGCTGCCTCTGGGGAGTAACTGTGAAGCTTCCGCTGGAGATTTTATGCAGGTTACCAGAACCAGTTGAGAGCTGGCGACTGTGCCAAACTTAATTGGATACTCGGGGCTGAATTACCATGAATTCTTTCCCTTAATTGCATAATGGCTTCCTTTCTTCATTAAAACTTGGCATGGTGACATCATAGGCGACAAAACATGTCAAGAGGCATTTGGGGAAGGATTGTGTATTTTCCTATAGCAGACATCTGTTTGTGAGTTTCAAGGTTAGAGGTTTTCAGTCTATTGTAAAAAGGAGTTAAAAAAAAAAAGAGTGCTGGAGTTGTTCTGTATCTTGACTATTTTCATGGGTGTATGGGTCCTCTCAGGCTCCTGTAACAAACTGCCATAGACCGGGGAGCTTACACATCAGAAGTTCATGTCTCATAGTGCTGGAGGCTGGAAGTCCAAGATAGAGGTGCTAGCAAATTCGAGTTCTTACGAGAGCCCTCTTCTTGGGTTAGAGACCGCCACCTTCGCCCTGTGTGCTCAAAAGGCAGTAGAGGGAGGGAGGCACCGAGAGAGAACCGGAAAGAGAGAAGCAGGGGAGGACCAGAGGGCACACGGTAAAGGAGCAAGGGAGCTCAGGTGTCTCTTCCTCTTCTTATAAGGATGCTAATCCTAACCTACCGGGACCCCACCTTGTGACATTATGTAACCCGGATTCTCTCCTTGGCTCTGTGTCCAAATGCACTCACACTGGCAGGTTAGAGTTTCAACATAGGAATTTTGGTGCACACCATTCAGTCTATAGCAATGGGTGTACAGATCTGTCGGAGCTCACCAGCCCTGGGAGAGAGCTGTACAGTGGACGAAGGAGCTCAGGTGCCCACTTGATCACCCTGTGCCACCCCTGGCTACACACGCATGCCATGCCATGCCATGCCATGCCCCGCCTCCCCAAAGCTGATCCCTCCCCAAAGGGCTTCACAGTTCAGTGTTTCCTATGCTGTTCTGCCTCTCTTCGTGACATGTGACCTCTGTCTTAGGCTCCGCAGACTCAGTGTTCAGATCAGGGAGACAGTAATGGTTTACATGATGCACAGTTACTTCTTCAGGTTAACAGAAGCATTCCGGAGACAATGTCTGAGTCCCAAGGAACCTTGATGCTTTTGATCTAACCCTCTCTGAACTCTAGCCTGTGTGCTTCAACCATGCCAGGGGGATTTTCCTAAAACCCAGAATGGGTCATATTGCTTGGTTGGTTATAGTCCTCTGTTACTTGTTCCTATATACATTCAGAAATTATACATCCAGTTTCTGCTGCTCAGGAATGAATGAGACAGAGTTCCTACCCTGTGGAAAACCATTGTGTAACAGAGGCAGATAGACTTTTAAGTAGATAAATGTCACAAAGGGCTCTAGGTGTTTTAATGAAAGTGATTATGGAATTTAGCAGAGCCCAAAGGAAGGATATGTCATTTTTTTCCAGGGAAGAAGAGGATGTCAAGGAATGATTCAAAGAAAAACAGACCCTGAGCAAGGTTTTGAAATAAGAGTCAAGACTTTTCTAGAAGAGGAAGCAACGTTGAGCAAAGACATGAAGCAGTTTAGACATGCTTATCCGATTTTACTTATGAGAAAGATGAGGCTCAGACAGGGTCAGGCCAGCTAAAACTGGCCCATGACCATCCTGCCCACATTGCTGGAAAGAAGAGCTCTTAATGAGGTTTTCCGGTAGGAGCTGGGAGTACAGCAGGAAACATGGAAGTGCACGGGCCTCTCCACTCTTCAACGCTGCAACTGATCTTTTCAAATTAAGTACTCGATCAAATGTACCTACTGTGCACGAGATGTGGGGGAATACACAAATGCATTATATAATGCCCTCAAGATGCATTTGTTACCTGGGAAAGGAGACAATGCACAGGCACAAAGAGTTAAGCCATCCCTTCACCTTCGTATTGCTGGCTTGAAAAAGAAAATGGTCATTGTTTTGTTTTGTTCTGTTTTATTTTCCTGATGACAAAGTGCAAACATTACAACAAAACCAGTCTTATTGGCTTGGTACTTAGCACTTGACGAAGGTTTTGATTTGTATGTTCTTTTGAACAGTATGAAATGAGCTCTGACCCAAAGGCAGTGGGTGTTGTTCTATTTGTACTCGCACTTCACCCATACTACAAGAGTTGTCATTCTGAGAAAGGTCAGTCTTTGCAGTTAAGCGATGGGGTCTGCCATGTAGATTCCTTATCCTGTTTCTGAAGGGGGACCCCTGTAACCATAAATGAGAATCAATAAATCTACTTTTATGCCAAGAAGCTTTTCACATAGATGCCTAAACATCTGTCTCTGGCTGTCAGAGGGAAAAAGCAATCACTGGACCCAGACAGATAATGTCGACATCCCCCACATGACACTTGTGGGTTAAGCGAAGGTTTATCAAATCATCTCAACTCAAGTCCTTACATTTCCCTAGGCCCTCCTGAGCTGGCCCCATGGCGTCCAGGATTGGTGGTGTTCTGGACCGTAGCATAAGGAACTGGAGCATCACGTCTCGTGGGTGGGAGGGAGGGCAAGAGCCCAGGAACAATCCTTGCTCACTGATGTCTACCCAGAGGTCTGGTCTCCAACCCGCTCCCCAAGTAACCAACAAGGCCTCTGGAAGCTTTACTTGGCCCTACAAGGGAAAATTTTAAGTCCCAGATTCCAAAAATATCTGCATATAAAATTTGGAGGATCAAGAGTAGGTTTTATTATATTTTTTTGGTGCCAAGGGATCCAGGAACACCACCTGCTGATAGTACATCATTCTTATATAAATCTCCATGAGAAATAATGTACAGGACAAAGATAAACAATTCATCTTAGTGTTAGCCTGGCCTTTGACCCTAAACTACAATACAGAGAAAGCCAGTAAACTGGACTGGGCAACAGATAGCACTCGCGTCGTCCACACTAGTAGAACACACTCTCCAACCCTGGGCCAGGGGCAGACGTCACTAGTCCATTGCAGTACTCTACTGTTGATCTCAGATCCAAAGTTGTGTACAGAATGTTGAATATAGAATGTAAAGAAGCATCTCCTAATTCATAAAATTAGCCCATAAATCAAGCCTGCCTGCCATTTTTGGCTTAGAGGATGAGTGAGACTTGCATTTTGCTCTCCTTGCTCCTTGTCTCACTGCCTCTCCTGGGATTTTCCTACTCTTCTGAGCTGCACTGGGTACCCATGGGTTTCATGCCATGAAGGAAGATGTCCTATACTTGGATTTGGGTTACTGGAGCTCTGCCAAGTATCCCCTCTCCTCCCTTTCTCTTCTCTTAACTCCTACCAACCAAGGGAAGAGTGAGCAGTGCATTCTCTTGGTCTTCTGTTGTGTTTTTCCCTCCCCCTGATTTGAGTTATGTCCTTCTGCTTGGGTTATCTTTTTGTTTATTCTCCCCCTGATCAGCTCATGTTTGCTAATGGTTTTCATAAAAATCAAATCTCCAAAAGGCTATGCAGAGAATAATTTAAACCTCCTCTCTCACTATTAATAACCCACAGAGGCTTATGTGCCGGACACACTCCTACCTCTGACTCTGGAGTCTCTTAATTTATAACTGAAAATGCTCTCAGCCACTGTTGCAGGGACACTTTTTGTCCCACTATCTCATGATGTCTCTGAGGCACTTGTTAAATAATACTCCTTTCCACGAAGCCTCAAACCTCTTTGCCTCCTCTAGAAAATTTGGTTTTTGCTTGACCACATCTCCCCTTGGGTTCCCAGGTTGGGCCTGAATCTCCATTTATTGCCCTTTGGAAGGAAGCAGGAGAAGATGCCAGTGACTGGGCTCTGAGAAATGGACTCATAATTTCTGCTTCCTTTAGAGGATGGAATTCAAATCAGGATTTCCCTCTGACTCCATTGATTGCCCTCAGAGGGGGGTATTAATCTGATGGGTCAGCTTTCAGGGACTTCTTTCCAGTAGGTGACAAGCCTAAAGACTATAAAGAAGTGCTGGTGGACAGGCAGTGTCTCTCTTTGCTTCTATCCACCCTGCAGCTGATAGACATCTTTCTTACATTATAAGAAGATTCAAGATTTGGGCGCTAGGGAAGTAGACGGTGGGGAATTGGCAGGCTGCTGTGTGTCATCTTCTGTCTAAAATTACTTAGGCTCCTCTAAGTAGTTGCAAATGTTCTGGGACAACGGGTGTCCTGAATGTCCCTTACCAGGACTTTTTTTTTTTTAAGATTTTATTTATTTATTTGACAGAGATCACAAGTAGGCACAGAGGCAGGCAGAGGAGAGAGAGGGAAGCAGGCTCCCTGCTGAGCAGAGAACCCTGAGATCATGACCTGAGCAGAAGGCATAGGCTTAACCCACTGAGCCACCCAGGTGCCCTCCTTATCAGGACCCTTAAATTAACTCTTCACAAGCCTCGATTTCTCCAGCCTTGCCTACTTCTGATCCATCCTGTACACTGAGACCATAGTGATTTTAAGAAATGGGCATGTGCTCCTATCTCTGCTTTGGAAAGGGAAACACATAGAGAGCTGTGAGAAAGAGAGCGCTCAGAGAAGCGGTTCTACTTAGGGGACAGTGACTCTTGTGTACCCATAATCCATGACTTATTGGAGAATTCACATTCTGGTAAAGAGTCCCATGCACTTCAGCCTCCCCAGCAGGGAGGTGGTAGATGGCTGGGGGGAGGGGAAGTAGGATGGTGAGAAAAATATTTAAAAAAAGAACTTGAACAGTTTTTTTTTTTAAAGTAAAAATTTGGAGGTTTGGCAAAATCAGTCAACCCGTATAAGAGGACACATTCTGAATTGTTTAGTAAGTGCATTTGTGGTTGTCTTCTGAGCAGAGAAGTCTAGGTCCGCTTGTGGCCAGGATCATGGGGCTTTGTTCCCCATCAGGGAAGACTGGTTTGTTCTCCTTTGTGGGGGAATCCAAGAGCATGGCTTGGAGGGTACAGAGTGTTCAGCGTCCCATTCCAGGAGTCTGGGGGTGATGAAGAAGCAGCTCAGAGGTAGCCATGTGGGAAGGAGCTTCTTTCCCTTAGCAGTTCAGCTGGAGATAGTCACAGCTGCTGCCGGCACCTAAGCAGGAGAGGCCCAGGGCCAGGGAATGGAGGGCAGGTGCAGGTGAGGCAGGGTGGGACCTAGTGTCAGGCGTGGGAGTGTGAAATGAGGCCAGTCTGGGGCAGGGAGGGTGGAGGGGTCTGGAAGCTGAGGCTAGGTCAGCTCCAAAGAGACATCTAATCTGAGCACTGTGAGAAAATTGGAATTTGGGGTCAGATTCAAGGGCAAACAGAGCTTGTTGGGAAGTCAGGTCCAGCTTTCAGGACAGATCCTTTGCCAGCTAGGAGAACAATCACTTCTAGGGGATGGAAGGCTAGAGGCCAAAGCCATCTTCTGTCTCCCTCTTCTGATAATTTCCTCTGCTCTTAAAGTCACAGACATCCAAAACTAGTGTCTGCTGGAGGCTGAGATGTTGGCCCCATTCAGCATTGTGTAGGCAACCCAGGAGGGTCCTACATCTGAGTGGAGGGAATAGCACATTCATGGGGGGACAGGGTCACACTGAGCCTCACTGCCCTTCTTTAGGTTGAAAGGATATGCAGTAGCAAGGGCCGTTTACTTCACAGAGATTTTAAATGGTCTGTCATGAATTTGGAAGGAGTCCTTCATCCTGAGGCATCGTCAGACTAAATTTGAAAACCACAGGCATGACCAGTGTCCAGGTAGCTTTGGAGAGAAAAAGAAGGTGCCGTGTGCCTCCTCTTGCCTTCCTCCTGTCTTCTAACAGTATCTCCTGAGCACCTCTCTGCGCCAGCCTGATTTTCTCCCGTGGAGCAGACAGTCTCAGGCTTCCCAAACACTCTAGCATGTTCCCACCAGTCTCCCACTCTCTAAAGCCCGGTAGGGCTGGCTGATCTTTTTTTTTTTTTTTTTTTTTTAAACTCATTTTGAAGTTGAGTGGGAAAAAAAGCCCATAAAATGAGATTTTCAAGGGTCAAAATAGCCAGCAAAAAGGCAAGATACCTCATGACAAAGGAATGCCAGATAAGCATGTTTATGTTATGATTTTTTTCTCTCTTCATGACATCTCTTTGCTCCTAGAGAAGAACTTCCATACAATTCTCCTATATTAAGTGATGAGTGATTGGACAGGAAAGAGAGGTGGGCAGTCTCCCATCCCCCTGAGGCCATCTGATCCATTCTCTTCATTCTAATGGCCCCGGTTTGCAATGCCTGTACTAGATCTTGAACATCAGTGAAGGGGTTCTCTCATCAGTGGGTGCTTGCAGCCTAAACTGGGAACCATTGGACAGCTAAAAGGAGTCCTCCATCTCTGATGCTGGAACTAGCTAGAGTATTTGTTAAGGAGTAACTCTCCCTTCAGGTTGCACAAGCATTTCCCCTCCCTGAAATATCAGTTCCTAGCCCTGGGCCACTGTAGCTGCAAGGAGCACTGTGGGGGTGGGCCCAGATGACACCAGCTCCACTCTCCTCTACAGTGTCCTTGCAGGGCCCTCTTCTATCCAGGGCAGCTGGTATACTGGGAGGAACATGGTTTTTGGCAACAGAATCACATCCTACTACCAGCATGTGGGCTTTAGACACAAGACCCTGATCACTGAACCCACTGCTTTGTTGGCAAGATGAAGTGAGGTGACGAAAAGAGAATGCCTCTATTGTAAAACTGAATTTGAAGACCATAAGTGCACATAAGAGTAGCTTTGAGGATAAAATTAATCAGATGGGGTCATGTGCACCCTCTTTTCTTCCTCCTGTTCTCCATAAGCTTCCTGAGCACCTCTCTGGGTCAAAAGCAGAGCTAAATCCTAGAAGTGCAGCAATCAATAAGGAAAACATGCCCCTTACCCCACAGAGCTCAGACTTGGAGCCAGCTTCTCAGAGTACACTGTGCCCTGCACATGGTAGGCTTGCAAACATGGGTGGTTATTGTCGATTTAATTATTCAATGCCCTGAAGACCTATTGTGTTCTTTCACCTTTGTGTAAATTCACACTTTTCAATACATTTCACTTAACCCTCGTTTGGACGTCTACAGCCAAGGAGAGAGCAAGAACCACTGCACTTTCCCCTATAATAAGTACGGCATGCCCAGGAGAAGTTCAATAAAGTGTTCTTTATTTAACTACTCCTGGCAAAACTCAGTTTCCAGGTGAGATTTCTCTGAACAGCATCCAGTGGCAAAAGTAGAGTATTGAAAATTGTCTTTTAAACTTGGAGCTCTGGGTACAGAGAGAAAAGAGAAAAAGAAAGGTCCTTGCCCTTCTACTGACAGTTGGGTCGGAGGCGGGGGAGAAGTCCAGCAGGATGATCCAGACAAACTCCCAGGGTCACTGCCAGCAGTGAAGGAACATAGCAGCATAGATGCAAAGAGAAGTGTCGCTCTGCCAGCTCTCACTGACACCTTCTGTTTACCTTCCCATTTGTCTGCTGTGAGAAACAACCAGAGGCAGGAGTGTACTAAAAAGAGGCAAATGAGCCCACAAAATGTATGGGTTACTTGGCGTGGTAGAATGGAGGTGATTTTAACAGCAGGTAGAAATAAGCTCTCCTACAGTAAATGAATTTCATTGTAGTGACAACGCCTTGTGAAGTCAGGCTGCCAATGGCCAGCCCTCAGTTCCTGGCAGCGGTGCTGAAACTCAACTTGATGTAATTAAAATAGGAGAAACTCCTTCTTGGGAGAATGCGCCAGGAAAACCAAATAAAATGGCAGGTTCTCAAAATGGATTTTCTTTTCCTTTCTAGTGCAAGACAACACTGATCAAATGAGCAGGACCCATTAACTGTGTTTCTAAAATATGAAAGTGTCTAATGGTGAGGTGAGGCCCCAGACCCCTCCTGTTGAATGGAAGCTCTTCTGTCTTTCAGGTCACAGGATCCAACTAAGCCCCTCCTCACCTTAAATAAGGGCAGCCAACCCAAGCCAACTTCGTAGCTGTGTTCTCTCAGAAATGTGATTACTACGAAAAATCCGGAAACCTAGGAAAAACCTCAGGTGGTTTCTAGCTTGGCTTCATTTTTGTTGTTTATAAACCTCACCCTCATGGGTAGGCATGTCACACAACCTAATTCAGTCGTGTCATAAGTGATCGATGACCCAGATGGCCGGTGTCTCGATGGCCCAGGGCTGGGGGTGAGGCCTCTCCTCGGGTGGCACGCCTCCAACACCTGGTCCTCACCGGCCTTCCTAGCCTCATCCTGCTTGTTTTGAATTGATCTGGCTCAGCTTTTTCCTAGCCCCATGCTCTGTTCCAGCTCTTCTCTCCACTAGAATGTCTTTTCCTTCTTCTTCTTCTCCTTGGTGCAGGGGAGCAGTCCGCACACTTCCCCCAGATCTAGCTGCCTGGATGGTCTTCCCCTTCCAGGCAGCTGGCCTGACCAGGCTCCGTCCACAGCACCACCCTCCCCACGCCCAGCTTGGCTTTTCTTCTGCAGGCACTGCCTTAGTTCTAGGGTTTGTTTTTAGTTTGTTTACCCGCCCACCACTACTCTTGAAATCAGAGCTGCTCCAGGGCAGGGTTATGTTACCAATTGTTGGATTCTCCCACACCCAGAAGTTGTCTGCGCTGCTGCAAGGCTGCAACTGTCGGTGAGAGGGAAAGAGGGTGCTGCAGAGATGGAGGGAGCACCTGGCTTGCCTGGAGCCGTTACCTGAGAAGACTTGGGGTGCAGGAGGAAGGGCGCCATCTTGTATGTTGTAGGTACTGCTACTGCTGTTAAGAGGCCGGCATGGACATGTATGGAGAATGGAGAGGAAGTGGTGAAGCAGCACAGGGGAGCAGAGATTGTGACTTGCCCACAGGGAAGAAGGCAGGAATGAAGATCAGGCAGATATCTGAGATCAGGCAGATAGGTGGTTCCAAAGGGACTTGCGTAGGTCTTTGCTCTGGTGGAACTCAGACCCCTGTGCACAGAAGCCATGTATAAAAAGGCCCAGCTTTGTGTATTAGGGCTCTAGAGAGAAACAGAACCAGTAGGATGCATGTATATATGGAGAGAGTTTTATTAGAAGGAATTGCCCTCATGACTGTGGAGGCTGCCAAGACCCAAGACCTGGTAGTGTGGGCTGGCAGGCCAGAGACCCAGGAGACCCCCATGCTGTGGGTCCAGCCCAAAGATGAACAGGTTCAAGACTAAGGGAAAGGAGATATTTCAGTCTGAGTCTGAGGGCAGCAAAAAGCAGATGTCCCCATTCAAAGGCAATCGGGGAAGGGGAATTCTCTCTTATTTAAGGGAGAGTAAGTCTGCCTAGTTGTTTTCCTCAGACTTTCAACTGATCAGATGAGGCCCACCTCATTAGGGAGGCCATTTGCCTTCATTCTACTGGTTTACATGTTCCTTTCATCCCCAAACATCCACATCAGCATTCAGAATAATGCTTGATCCAATACCTGGGCACCAATATCTGGGAACCCCATGGCCAAGTCAACTTGACATATAAAATTAACCATTACAGCTTATAATTACAAAAAAATTCAGAATAACTTAAATAACTTTCAAAAGGGAGATGATCAATAAATTGTGGTATATTCATACACTGGGATACATGCATGAACCTGAGCTAAATATATCAACACAGGTAGACCTAGAAGACATAATGTCCAGTGCAAAAAGAAAGTTGCAAAAGATGAAACTATATTTGTGAATTTTTAAAGGACAAAACAAGGTCATGCATGGATATATAACAGTGTAGTCATAAAAACATGGGTAAAATAATAAACATCCATTTCAGACTTGCCTTTAAAAAAGACAAATCAGAAGTCAACATGACAAGAGGCCAACTTGAAAATTAAATACCGGATGGTGGGTACTTTGTGTGCAAACTGATTTTGTGAGATGTTTCTGCAAGGGAAGGAAACAATGGCTTGTGCTCGTTTGAAGGCTTGCACACATGTCCAGATGACTAGTTGGTCTCTGAAAGCAGATTCTCTTGAGAATACACAGCTGCTGTCAGGTTTGGGGGGATTTTATCTGTGTACTTCGGATGTAAAAAACTACCCATATGTTTCTTTAGGCAGCAAGAGGATCTGGGGTTCCTCAGGGAGGGTTCTATCTCAGGGGAGCCGATGCTCAGAGTGGGAGAGAGTCACTCTTTCGGAGACCCTCTCTGTATAGAACCTGAACCCCAGGAATAATGGGAATGGGCATATAAATAGGACCTTCTGGTGTCTTCAAAGAGAGAGAGGGGTCATCCTCCCAGGTGTGGCCAGACAAACCAGGTTCTGGTCTGGCTTCTCCATGTGCGAGTTTCGTGATCTGGGACAAGTTTGTAACCCCAGGTTGCCGTTTCCTCGTCTCTGCTGTAGAATCTCGGGAAAATGAATAATACAGCCCGGCAGAGCTGCCTGGCCCCACTAAGGCAGCAGATGTCTCTTTTTTGGTGTCCTTCCTGCCTCAGAAGGGGAAATTCCAATAGAACATCCCAGTGCTTGATTCTATGGACATGGAATTTTTGCTGCACAAATGATTATTATCGAAAGATCCGGAAAGAGTGAAGACACATTCCAAGGCTTTCTTTGAAAATGGACGACTTTGTGCAAATCTTTATTCCGAATGCAGACACGGACATGAAGGTAGAGTCAGGAGAACTACCACAAGTTCCATGTGTGACCCTGGGAACCTTGGGCCACATCTCCAGGCCTCAATTTCTCCATGGCTAGAAGGAAGCATGCCTAAAGCCTTTATAACCATAAGATAATATGATTTTAAGAACAGAGCAATGTAAAACAAATAGGGAGAAGCCATGATAACGATAAGAGAAAGCTTTTATCATTACTCAATATATACTGTCATAAAGTGGATATATGACCTAAAACTTCCTTACATTGTCCTTATGAAGTAAAAGTATGGGGGGCAAAGTGAGCATGGTGCTTGTTTGATGAGTCTAGTTCAAAGACAAAGCACGAAGTGAACCCTGTTATTTTTGCTGTGTTCTGACAGACCTATTGGGGCCTCCTCCTGAAATGTGGGTGGCAAAGTAGCAGAGGTGAAAGTGTACTAACTTCCCAGTGTCCCTTCACTAGCGGCAGGCACACTGCGTCTGGTACATTCAGTAAGCAGTTTGCACTGTGATTTGAATTCTGAAATTGAAAGACTGTTAAGGGGAGAAAGTACCTGACAACAGGTTCTCAGAATTTATTCAGGTCATCATGATTGAGCTTCAGGTTATTGGAAATTGTCATTCCCTTCCCCACTTGGGAATAATAATTGTCCTTTCGAACAATGTTAAGGCAAGGTCGTGTGCCTGCTTTTTGAAATGCTGCTTATTAAGGCCAGAAAGCCAGCTGGTATGGGTCAGGAGAATATTCAGCCCCACAGGTTGATGTAAAAAGCCTATTTGGCTGAAAGAGAGTTAACCAGAAAATTCAGTTCAGAAAATACTCTATCTACCCATATTGCTGCTGACTTGACATTTTGTTATCTTTTGCATTAAAATGAAAGACGACTCATTCACTGCTTGATGGAATGCTGCCTGGCAAAATAGTGTGGGCAGGAAACAGAGCAACTTGGCTTTGTTTACGACCTACCATGAACTAGTGTGGTGTTTCCGGAAAACTGCTTAACCTCTCTGAAGCTCAGAATACTGGATGTGGAAATTAGAGACTGTCTGGAACCCTGCAGTTCTGGATGCTTCCCATGTACAGAATCACCTGCCAGGTACGGCACCTGAAGCAGAAGAGAGCAGCCTTGAGTTACCTGCAAGGAGCTTAATGGGATCATCTCAATCCCCAGCCCAGAACTGTCAACGTTTTCCAGGGCCTACTAAAGAAAGTTCTGGGAATAACCTTGAAAGCTTCCTATCTGTCCGGATAAAGGAAAAGAAGACAGAAAGGGACTCTCTCTGCCCCCAGGATCTGCAGATAAGAAATAAAGTCACTTTCACCCTTGAACATTCTAACATAGCAATTGCTGCTGAGCCAGCAGGTCAACTTAGTGAAATGAGGTTTTCAACAGACGTGACCTCAAGTCCTCTTCTAGGGACCTCAACAGTGAGTCTCCGTGAAGACTGAATGGACTCTGGGATTCTGAGTTCTAAGAGCTGTGGCAGGGACTTGGTAGCGACTTACCAAGACCATTTCTTCTATTAGGAACACGGGGGACACTGTATCCCATTCCCCCTTGCAGGTCACTGTAACTCTGTCACTGAATTCTGTCCAATGGAATATGGGTGGAAAGATACCCTTTCAGGCCAGACCCATGGAAACCTCTCACCCAGATCCCTCTCCAGCAGCCACCAATTGAATACCAGAGTCCAGGGTAATTTGGAAGAAGTCTCACATTTAAGATGGCAGAGAATCTCTTGCCTAAGTGTCTGAATGAATGTCTCCGTCATGGATCAGATTCTGCAAGAGTAAGAAATAAACATGGGTATTCACCTGCGGAAATTGGCTATTTATTAAAGCAGCTAGCTAGAAAATACCTGCCTTTGTACCAAAAAAAAAAAAGTATTTGCATTATCAATTACTCCATGAGTAATTGATAATGCAAATACTGTCCTAAAACTGACATACAGTCAGTTTTAGGACAGCTTTTAAGGCTTCACTTAATTATATCAATAAACCATCCACTGTGCTTCTAATGCCAGATTCTGGGGTCTTAATGAGTGAATGAATACCAAATGAATCATTGGATAAATCAACAGTGGGTAAATAAATTAGTCATTGGATAAAGAAATAAATAAAATATAGCCCTGTCAGGAGTGGGTAAAATGGCAAAAATGTCTCCTTCTCTTTGCCTTCCTCGTTGTGTCTGGAACAGCTTAGAGCAAGCCCTGGTTTACTTGGCTGGAGTGAGACCTAAATTATCATGCAGGCCTAGGACCCTGTGAGGCAGTTAACAAGAGGCTCTGGAAAAGACGACCACAGTGGCTGCCCAGCTCCTGAGGAGGGAGGAAGGAAATGGAAGAGGATGGGGAAGTGCCATTCAGTCGGAAGCCAGGGCGATGACACTTCCTGGAACCCGGTGGGGGAAAAAAGAGGCTGTTTCCACCCCATTCTCCATCCTATGAGGTCATGTGTGTCCGGTCATAATTTTCAAACAACTAAAAGCATGACTCTAATATAGAATGAATATGTGTCAAAGATTATTAATTAAATAATGGGGGAATCAGCACAATGATAAAGGTAGTTCACGGAGCATTTTGGAAAACAGGGATGAGCTCATCTACGAGACATAGCATTCTAAAATAAATTTGCTGAGCTAGACATAAAACTGGAATATCCTATAGAGCAGGGAAGCCCAACGTGTAGGGTGATCTTTTTTATATTAGAGGAATCTACATGGCCCGTGTGACTTCACTGCGTCTAATGCCATAATAGCAGAGCCCAATACAGGTCTGCTTCCCTTGATAATTAATTAAGTAATCCTCAAGCCTGGGAAACCATTCTCCTGTGTAACGTTGAAGAGACATGGTGCCCTCTCAGCCTTTTTTGCAAGTTTTAAAAGGTTTGCCTGAACCATCGTCCTGGTTTGATCAGAAATAATATCCAGAAACTATTCTTGACCACAAGAAGGCTGGTCTCCTTACGTTTTAGTTTGATTGTTTACAAAGGGGGAAGTAAGATACTAAGGCCATACTAAGGCCAGAGAATTAGCTTCTGTCTGGAAATTTTATTAAAGAATCTCAGACTGGACTTTTTAAAAGGCTTGGTTATTTCTGTCTTTTAAGGCTCGAAATCAAGGCCCAAGAAACTCCACTAGATCTCACATGTAGTACTAATAGATTTTGCTGAATTTCTTTTCAAGATCATATATATTTT
Source organism: Mellivora capensis (assembly GCA_004024625.1). Classification (NCBI taxonomy): domain Eukaryota; kingdom Metazoa; phylum Chordata; class Mammalia; order Carnivora; family Mustelidae; genus Mellivora; species Mellivora capensis. The sequence goes on from PISX010006387.1 coordinate 86,225, forward strand.
ATTCAGATCACCAGCATGCCAGGAAGTGACTCCCATCCCTTCTGTGAGCCTGAGAGCCACAGGACACATCTCAGGCTGGATTTCCTGGGACAGCTTTGTAAACATTGGTAACACAGGTTAAATACACGTTTGTAAAGGGGAGTGAGGTTAATTTTCAACATGACACTCCAGATATGGCCTCGGGTGCACAGCTGATTTGTCAAATTATATCTTAGTGAAAAGGAGATCAAATCCTCACTGAACTTATGTAAATAACTATATTGCTATGCAAAGTAAAGAAACTCAATAAATGCATCAGTTTCTGAGTTCAGAGGTGTCAGTAAGAATCAGATTATCATTAAAAGTGTTCTATTTCAGTTTGCTAAAGCACAGTGTACTAGTGAGATAGATTAAACAGGAAGAAAAAAGATTTCCTCTTATACGTATCAGAATAGAATATTAAAAAAAGAACAGTATTCCAAAGTAAATTATTATAATTTAAGTCTATTTTTCTCTCATCAGTTAATTCAGTCTTATGAAATTAAAATTTTTCCCCCTGGATCTTGGGTCAGCAGCTCCTTTCGTAAAATTGTGGACTTCGGAACTAAAAAGAATTCTGGAATTTCTCACCAGTTCCCTGATACAGTCTGATGGTTGTCTAGATAATGTCAGCTTTATTCTTTGGAACATGTACCCATAAGTCTTGTCTTTGTATGTTAGTAATTATTGGTATCCGGTACCGTTCTTTCCTCAAGACTGAGTTTTTCTTTGTTAAAGATACAGATTCTAGCTTGCAGGCCTTCAGGTAGATGTCAGAAGAGACTTAAAACCACCTATAGAAGTGACTATGTATCTGTGGTTCATTTTGTGCAGGAAATAATATCAAAATGGAAGGGGATTAAATTATCTGTACGCTCTGAACACATAACTGTTCTCCTGAGAGTTCAGTTAATGTTCCCTCTTGGGCATGAACATGTAATGGACAATGAGAGCCCTAACAGATCCCTGGCACCTACCATTCCCTTCTGTAACATGGACACTTGGTAAAACATTCATCTCATTTTACCTATACAAAACTCTACTTTGATTTGAAAGATCATTTGTTCTTGTTTAGCTTTTACAGCGGTGTTGAGCTAATTCAGAGACCTGCAAAACAATCCTTATTATTTCTAGCATCCTTTTTAAAATAAGACTGTAGAATAAATTTTTGTGAGTTCCCATGGGACTTTGGGACTTCAAAAAGATGTTTTAGTGTAAAAATAATATATATATCCATCTTTTCCCTAAGTTATAGTCCCAGTTTGGGGATGGAAACATCAAGACTTATGAGAGGAAATTTGGCAGCTTGATTAAGATAGAAACAATAACTTGATTCCCTATTAATCAAAGCAGCAATGGAGTATTTTAAGTAAATATAGAAGAAGGAGACACAGTTTCATGAAACCTTAGCTCCTTAAGAATCCAGGGAATGATAAAGTAAGCACACAGCACAGAAAATTATGCTGGTGGGAATCAGAAGCCTTGCTATCTAGACAGAGAACACAGAAGGTAGTAAATAACTTTGTCCTTCCACTTGTAAAAGCAGGCTACAAGCTCTAAGATCAATTTATCATTTTAACAGAAAAAATCAAATTCTAGTTTTAAATTAATATTAGATCTGACAGGAAGGATTCTGCATCTTCCCCTATGCCCCTTTTGTTACACTTAAGAATAAGCCCATCAGCTTGGAGCAAACTTTTTCAAAATTTTAGCACACTCCTTTGATCATTTCAGACTCATTATTTGTTGGTGTTCTAAGCCAAGGTAAAGAAAATCTAATTTATATAAGCCTTCTACCACTTCCTATATTCAGGTTTTGTCTTTCATTATTCTTGTTCACGTTCAGTAATGTCCAGACCATTTTGAGTCAAATCTACCCCTTCTTTCCCTTAAGAGACACACCCTGTTGCCTTCCATGTAGTAGCTCTTTGTCAGTACTCCCAGAATATAGTCTTAATTTTTTATGTTGATTAAGACTTCTAACTAAGGCAACTAAATTTTATCGTAGAGAAATGAGAGCTAGGTAGGTAATTGAGAGCTACCCAATATAATCAAGCACTTACACAGACCAGAAAGCTCACAAAAGCATATAGTGTGAGCCCCTAGACTACCCCTATCCATCTTAAATCTTCTCAAAGTGAACAAAGGAACACATCCATTAATGGGACCCAAAGATCTCACTACTCTATACCATGAAAATAGAAGCAAAAATAGATATATATTAAGACTCTACTAAGTAACCAAGACTTCTGTATTCTATTTTATTTAGAAATTAACTAGGTATCCAAAAAACTCATTAATTTACTCGATTTAATATTAGTTTAGATTTAAAATTTAACTAAGGGTGTTGGAAATTATATTCACACTAACACATTATCATCATAGTTGCTGTTGATATAAAAGATTTCTTAGAATTACCGTTCAGTGTAGTTAGATTTTTTTTACATTTTCACAACTCTCAATTTTATGTAGGAGTAATATTAGCTTCTCCAATCAGTCAATTAGTATAAAAAGTTTAGGAAATTCAGATTAGCTAGTTTCTTCATGAAAAACATACTGAAACCTTGATTTTAAAGATTCTTATATTATACCTCATTACTGATAAAACCAGAGAAAGTATGTTTAACATTTTTTAAACCAAAATGATTAAATCAATATGATTTACTTAAGAATTCACCTTGATTGCTTGAATTTTGATTCTTAGAAAAATGCCTCTTAGCTAGTACTTTCTGTAAGAAAGGATTTTTGTAAGCCAGCCCATTTACAGTATTGGAAGTTCAGTTTCTTTATTTTGGGGGTGATTCTGGGAATATATGTAATTTATATAAGTGCTAAAAATCTCTACAAAGCAATTAATTTCATTTATGACATATTGTAATCTAACTAATACCCTTTAGGAAAAGGAACATATTTCACACTCAAAGAAAAGTAAAGACTTTTCTTAATTACACATAACCTTCAGAGAGCTTGTAGCTTCATTTCTAGAAATGCCATCACCGGACATGAATAGACAGAAATATAAAAACTCAGTGGTCCAGACCTCAAAGGGCTGTTCCTCATTCCAGGAAGAACAAAATATTTTCTTAATTGATTTGAGGTCACAAATGGCCAAATAGACAAACTGAAGAGACTAAGAAACTGGTTTCTTACCCAACAGACAATAGATACCATCGTTCCAGTAAAAATCAAATGATCAGCCCATAAAACCAGGGCTCTAGTTATTGTAGTCACTGATGGCAAATAAGATACTGACCATGCACACATCAGAACCAGAACTAAAAGTGGTCAAGGACCCAGAAATTAAAAGAAAAACACAGACTTAGATCAAAGAGAGAGAGTCGGGGATGATAAAGTTTTATTATCACTTGTGCTCCATCTCAGAGGCCAAAGTAGCATGCTTGGCTGACCAGCCCATGAAGTCCACTTCCTGTGTATCATAGTTGAGTGGGCACTGACAGGTGAGTCCACTTGGTAGTCTGAATGAATCCTCCAGAACAAGCATAATTACTACAGTTTTCCAAAAGTTAAAAACATACAAATATAGAATAAACATGTTAATGATTTACTGACTCATCAATAAGGGAACCAGTAAGATTGGTGAAGGTAGTTAAAATGGCCTTTTGAGGAACAGGATCACATAGTTTACCAAAAAAGGGGGGCATTCTGAAATCATGGTAGTCATTATAATGTTGTAGGCTAAACATGGTTCCCCAGAGATGTTAACACTTTGATCCTCACAACGTGTATTCATGTGATTTTATCTGGCAAAAGAGATTTTGAAGATGTGATTTAAGTTAAGGATCTTGAGATGGGGAGATAATCCCAGATTATCCGGACAGGCAGAATTTAATTCCAAGTCTTAAAAAATGAAAGTGAAAGGCAGAAATGTAGGTCAGAATGAGAGGAGGACCTGCTCTTGTTGACTTTGAAGATGGAGGGAGAGGACCATGTGCCAAGAAACAGAGGCATCTGCCAGCTATGAATGGCCCTTGATTTACAGTTAGCGAGAGCACAGGGACCTCTCTCTCTACCTCCAAGGGACTGAATTTTTCCACGAGCCAGAAGGAACAGGAAAAGCATTCTCCCCTTGAGCCTCTAGAAGGGAAGGCAGTCCATGTCCATCTTGATTTTTGGCTGGTGAGACCTGCTTTGAACTTTAGATCTTCAAATCTGTAAAATAATAAATTTGTGTTGTACTAAGCCACTGAGTTGGTGATAATTTGCTACGGCAACAACAGAAAACCAAACACGGATACAGATACAATTTGTTAACATGCTATCGGCCAGTAAGACTATAATCTTTGAGTTCCAGTTTCTACCTGACGGATGCCTACATAGTGCATCCAGCTTTCTAAGAGTGATTTCATAACTACTGGCAAATAGCAAAGTCAGAGGCAGGCAGGACTCTAGACACTTAAATCATCTTCACGTCAGTCTGCTCTACAATGCCCAGTTAATATCGAAAGAACACGCTACTCAGCTTTTGCCTTCTTTCCAAGTTTAACTTTTTTAACAGGTGAGCTAAGGAAGTATCACTTCATTTTTTAGACAGTAAGCTCCATGAGGGAACCTTAATTGTATGGATTAAGGGAACCTTAATTGTATGGATTTATGTTCTCTTAGCATAATGCCTGACCCACAGCAGATGCTAAATGAACATTTGCTCAGCAGATGCATAAACCTCCCCAACCTCATCTCTGAATGTTTCCTGCTGGGAAATCTAGGATTCAGCCACACTGAATTCCTTCTCTTCTTTAAATAAATATAAGGAAGCCACACTATCTCTCCCTCTCTTGCCATAAGACTTTTCCATCTCCTTTCTCCTGGCTTGGAGTCCACGTGTCCATCCAGATGGTTTAGCAAGCAGCCCTACTTAGACCTGAGTTTCGACATCACCTCCTCTGAAAGTAATCTGGTCACCTCACCTTCTCATAGGTGATTTCCTCTGTTCTCACCTCTGGGCTCAGTGTCACAGTACTTAACACATTACATTCCCCTTGAAGGTCTAATGCAGCAAACAGTCATAGTTTAAGCATCAAGTCTAGAGTCAGACTGCCTGGGTTCAAATCCTGGCTCTGCAGCCGACTAGCTGTGTTCTTTTAAGTTAACTGATCTTTCTGTGACTCTGTTTTCTCATCAGTAAAAAAGGGATAAGGTGAATGCATCTACTACTTATCCCTGTGGTAAAGGTCAAACATCAAGGGCTTAGGACAGAGCTTGGGATATGGTTAGCAGGTGGGAGGCTATTATTTTGTACATTCCTTGAAATGAGAGCTGCCATCTTGATCACTGCTATCCTTGGTTTCTGATAAAGAATGCCTTTCCATGAGAGACTGTGGACTCTGAAAAACAACCTGAGGGTTTTGGAGGGGGTGGGTGGGAGGTTGGGGGAGCCAGGTGGTGGGTATAGTGGAGGGCACGCATTGCATGGAGCACTGGGTGTGTTGTAAAACTATGAATTCTGTTACGCTGAAAAGAAATGATATAAAAAAAAAAGAATGCCTTTCCTAGAGTAAGTGCTCAGTATCATTTGGTGACTTGAATAGAACTGTGAGCCAATGAGGACCATCCCTTTAGTGGGACCAGAGATAGAGATAAAAGAGCAAGGTCTTGATAGTGAGATAAGCTACCCAGAGAGGCTTACCTTCCAGAGGCCTTCCCCTAAAACATCTGGAAGTCAAAGAACTAAGCAACCCTGATTCTCCCAGGAAGGGGTTGATGACTCCTGGGACAGATGTCTCAAGCAACCAATTCCAAAAGGCATATGGATTCTAGCAATGGCAGACGCTTCTATCCCTACCTTCCCAGGGTGTGACTGTGCGTGCATATACACACACACACACCACACCGCACACCTCCCTCTATCTCACCCTTATGCTTCCTAGATCAGCAAATTCTCCAGCAGCCTCAAGACCCATTACATTGAACTTAGGGTTCCGCCTTTGAATTCCTCAGGTTTCCCATAGATCCAAGGTGTCGCTGGAAGAGTCCAAAAGTATTGGTCTGGCTGAGGAACGGAGTGCCACTCTTTCCTTTGTTTGGTTACGGCGGCTGCTCCCTGAGCCATCACACCTTTTTTTTTTTTTTTTAAGATTTTATTTATTTATTTGACAGAGATCACAGTAGGCAGAGAGGCAGGCAGAGAGAGAGGGAAGCAGGTTCCCTGCTGAGTAGAGAGCCCGATGCAGGACTCGATCCCAGGACCCTGAGATCATGACCTGAGCCGAAGGCAGCGGCTTAACCCACTGAGCCACCCAGGTGCCCCATCACACCCTTTTTGAGGCCGACTGAGAACTACCCACCTTGAGCCCTTCTGCCCCGTTGGGTCTGGAAGCACCGCCAGCCCAGCCATGAACAGCATAGAGCACCTCCCTGCCACAGACAGAGCCTGCAATGCCTTCATCAGACTCACACTCCTGTAGGCGTCTCCATTCAGCCCCCACAGAGTGAAAAGAGGACATAAATTATGGGAAAGGCACAGTCACTTTGTAGAAATTACCCTGAGCCAGCATGGAATCTGTACATGGACAGCAACTGAGATTTAGTATGAATTTTTAAAGGCCTGGTCTTCTTACAGGCTGAACTGGTACGGGCTGCCTCCAAATGAGCAATGAGGAAGCCTTGCCCCAAGATGGTCTACACCCTCCCAGTTGCCATTTGTTACTGAATGAGGTTTTAGAATCATTAGCTTTGCAGTTCTCATTTTAATGCTCTATTCCCCTAACAGGAGGAGCTTGAAAACACTACATAAACACAAGCATTAAAAATTGAAATAAAACTAAGTGGCACCCTCTTGAATTATTATTACCTTGCCTTTGAGGAAAAAACAATGAGCCAAGGAAGTTACATGGGATGTCACGGGTCATACATCATTACAGCCACAGAGACCAGACCCCTGGGTTCCAGATTTCTAGAAACACTGCCTCATCCAGTCCTCATTCTGTGAGTTGGGCACTACTGTTCCACCATTACACAGCCAAGGAAGCATTCTCTGGAGTGGCGGTGAGACTGAATACAGTATCTAATAGAGTAGATATTTGATGAAAAAATGCAGTTGCATTTTGCACACCTGGATGACTAAGAACATTTTTACTGTGAATAAGGGCACTCACAAAGCTTAACAGTATTGGTTAAGGTGTTCCACATGCCATGCCCAGACTGACTTTCTTCCTCCCTTCCCCCTAAGGAGAGTAGCTTGCTGACATTTGAAGAGTCATTGTCCCAAAAGGCAGCCTTCTCAGGCCCACGACACTGCCAGAAATCACAAGACCAAGCTAAAAAGACACAAAGGCGTTCCGTCTCTGGACCCAGCCATCTCTGGCTTGAATAAAAGATAGCATTTTGGCGTCACTACACTGCAGTTTCAAAAAATAGGCTGGCATCATCCCTTTGAGAATGTCACTCTGTGTCTATCTTAGAAAAGGACAGAAGGTAGACTTTCGTCAAGCCTCATCCCCTCCTATTACTTCCATCCTCTGCAGCTCTCCCAGGCAAATGGCTAGATGGGTAAACACTGATGTAGCAAGTGGGTTAAGGCCCTGCCTTGGTAAATGAGAAGAACATACAGTTGACCCTTGAACAACATGGGTTTGAGCTGCGTGGGTCCACTTAGATGCAGATCTTTTACAGTACAATACTGGAAGTGTGTTTTCTTTTATGATCTTAACATTTTCTTTTCTCCACCTCTCTTTATCATAAGAATAAAGCATATAGTACATAAAACATAGGAATATATGTTGATCGATTGCTTATGTTATCAGTCAGGTTTCTGGTCAGCAGTAGGCTATCAGTAGTTATGTTTGGGGGGAGTCAGAAATTACATGGGGATTTTCAACTGTGGGGTTGGCACCCCGACCTTCCACATTGTTCGAGGGTCCTCTGTAATTTGCCAGAAGCCTCCTTTCCCAGACTCTAGCGTGAAGTTTTTCCCATTTCATTTCTGCCCCAGGAATGCCTTGCCAGGCTGAGCCCCTATCTGCTAGACCTCTGCCATCTTTGCTGCCTCGCTCCCAACCTTCAGTCCTGGAACACTCCCCCTGACTTCTGAGCCCTCAGAACCTTGAAGCAGCTTGCAGATGAGTTTGCGGGCGCCACTCCCTACAACTGTCAGTACCTGGTGTTGGTCAGTGTCTTCTCCCTACCAGGTAAGAGAGTTCCCTTTTAACGGACTTCTTGAGACAACATTCTTTGTCTTTTAAAACTAAGTACATTTACCACTTTGATTAAGAGAGAAATTCTAGAAAAGAAGAAAATCATGGGGGTTCTTAGGATAATATACATTTATTTTCCCTTCTGTAGATCAAATGATTGCATTTCTAAAACCATTCCTGTTGAATCGTTGTTTTCCAGTTTTTATTCTTTGATGGGACTGAGTCTCCCTGCGTATTCCTTGAGAAAGTATCAATCTAACTAAAATGCTTCCTTCCCAACAGGAGCCCCAAATACATATGATCTGATATATGCTTGCACATTCTCAATTTTTAAAATCTCCTTTTGACATCTTTCTTGGTATTTACAACTAATGTAATTTATTTATTATTATTGTTTCTTAGATCACGAAATCCCTACTTATTTTTAACTGAGGTGTAATTGATATACAACATCATATTAGTTTCAGGGGGACAACATAAGTATTCACTCTTTGTCCGTTGTGAAGTGATCTCCACAGTAAGTTTAGTTACCATCTGTCACTCCACGTAGTTACCAAATTGGGGTGTGTGTGTGTGTGTGTGTGTGTGTGTATGTGATGAGAACTTTTACAGTCCACTGTCTTAGCAACTTTCAAATGGACAGTACATTATTATTAACTGTAGTCACCGTGCTGTACGTTCCGTCCCCATGACGCACTTATTTAATAACTGGAAGCTTATGCCTATTGGCCACATTCACCTATTTGGCCCCCTTCCACCCTCACCTCTGACAAACACCAATCTGTTCTCTGGATCTATGACCTATGGCTTTGCTTTTTGTTTTTAGTTTCTTAGATTCTCTATATAAGTGAAATCATATGGTATTTGTCTTTCTCTGTCCAACTTGTCTCACTTAGCATAATGCACTCTAGGTCCATCCATTTTGCTTCAAATGGCAAGTTTTCATTCCTTTTTAGGGATGAGCGATATTTGTGTGTGTGTGTGTGTGTGTGTGTGCGCGCACGTGCGCATCACATCTTTTTCATCCATTTATCCATTGGTGAATACCTAGGTTATTTCCATGTTATGGCTATTGTAAATAATGCCACAGTGAACACACGGTTACTTATGTCTTTTTATGCTAGTGTTTTTATTTCTGCAGATAATTATCCAGATGTAGAATTGCTAGGTCATAGGGTAGTTCTATTTTTGATATTTTGAGGAACCTCCATACTGTTTTCTGTAGTCGCTGCACCAATGTACATTCCCACAAACAGAACACAAGGAGAAATTCCGTTTCTCCACACCCTCACCAACACTCGATATTTCTTAACTTCTTGACAATAACCATTCTGGCAGGTGCGATGTGGTACCTCACTGTGGCTTTGATTTCCATTTCCCTGATGGTGAGAGATGTTGAGCATCTTTTCATGTGTGTGTTGTCCACCTGGATGTCTTCTTTGGGAAAATGTCTACTCAGATTCTCTTCCCATCATTTCCTTGAATTATTGTTTTGCTATTGAGTTGTATGAGTTCTTTATATATTTTGGATATTAACCCATTATGAAATACATGATCTGCAGATACTTTCTCCTAATCCACAGGTTGCCTTTTCATTTTCTTGATGGTTACCTTTGCTGTGCAGGAGCTTTTTAGTGTGATGGAGTCCCACTTGTTTACTTTTGGTTGTTGTTGTCTTGCTTTTGGTGCCAACTCCAAAAAGTCCCCACAAAGACTGCTATCAAGGAGCTTAACATCCATGCTTTCTTTTAGGAGTTTTGTGGTCTTAGGTCTTCCATTCAAATCCTTAATTCATTTAGAGTTAATTTTTGTGTGTGGTATAAAGTAGTGGCCCAGTTTCATTCTTTGGAACATGGCTATCCAGCTTTCCCAGCACCACTTATTGAAAAGGCTGTCCTTTCCCCATTGTATATTCTTGGTTCCTTTGCCATATATATATTTGCCATATATGTGTGAGTTTACTTTTGGACTCTCTGTTCTATTCCACCGATCGATGTGTCTGTTGTTGTGTTAGTCCAAACTGTCTTTGTCTACAGCTTTGTAATAGAGTCTGAAGTTAGAGAGTGTGATACTTTCAGCTTTGCTCCTCTTGCTCAGGACTACTCTGGCTATCCAGAGTCTTTTGTGGTTCCATACAAATTTTATGATGTTTTTTCTCCTCCTGTGAAAAATGCCATTAGAATTTTTAAAAAGGGTTTTATTTAATTACTTGAGAGAGAGAGACAACACGAGCATGGGGGGTGGGGGGACGGAAGGAGAGGGAGAAGCAGACTTCCCACAGAGTAGGGAACCTGACACAGGAGTTGATCCCCGGACCCAGAGATCATGACCTGAGCTGAAGGCAGACACTTAACTGAACCACCCAGGTGCCCCAGCCATTGGAATTTTGATAGGGATTGTCCTGAATCTCTAGATTGCTTTGGGTGGTATGGACATTTTAACAATATTAATTCTTCCAATCCAAGAGCATGGATTGTACCTTTCCACTTTATCTTTCCCCATTTGTGTCCTCTTCAGTTTCTTTCATCAGTGTCTTAGAATTTGCAGTATCCACATCTTTCATCTCCTTGGTTAAACATATTCCTATGTATTTAATTCTTTTTTTAAATTTTTTTATTTTTTATAAACATATATTTTTGTCCCCAGGGGTACATATCTGTGAATCTCCAGGTTTACACACTTCACAGCACTAACCATAGCACATACCCTCCCCAATGTCCATTACCCCACCCTCCCCTCCAGATCCCCCTCCTCCCATCAACCCTCAGTTTGTTTTGTGAGATTAAGAGTCACTTATGGTTTGTCTCCCTCCCGATGCCATCTTGTTTCTTTTCTTCTTTTCCTACCCCCCCAACCCCCCATGTTGCATCTCCACTTCCTCATATCAGGGAGATCATATGATAGTTGTCTTTCTCTGATTGACTTATTTCACTAAGCATGATACCCTCTAGTTCTATCCACGTCATTGCAAATGGCAAGATTTCATTTCTTTTGATGGCTGCATAGTATTCCATTGTGTATATATACCACATTTTCTTTGTCCATTCATCTCTTGATGGACATCTAGGTTCTTTCCATAGTTTGGCTATTATAGACATTGCTGCTATAAACATTCGGGTGCACGTGCTCCTTTGGATCACTACATTTGTATCTTTAGGGTAAATGCCCAGGAGTGCAATTGCTGGGTCATAGGGTAGTTCTATTTTCAACTTTTTTGAGGAACCTCCATGCTGTTTTCCAGAGCGGTTGCACCAGTTTGCATTCCCACCAACAGTGTAGGAGGGTTCCCCTTTCTCCGCGTCCTCGCCAGCATCTGTCATCTCCTGACTTGTTAATTTTAGCCATTCTGACTGGTGTGAGGTGGTATCTCATTGTGGTTTTGATTTGTATTTCCCTGATGCTGAGTGATGTGGAGCACTTTTTCATGTGTCTGTTGGCCATCTAGATGTCTTCTTTGCAGAAATGTCTGTTCATGTCCTCTGCCCATTTCTTGATTGGGTTATTTGTTCTTTGGGTGTTGAGTTTGATAAGTTCTCTATAGATTTTGGACACTAGCCCTTTATCTTGATATGTCGTTTGCAAATATCTTCTCCCATTCTGTCAGTTGTCTTTTGGTTTTGTTAACTGTTTCCTTTGCTGTGCAAAAGCTTTTGATCTTGATGAAATCCCAATAGTTCATTTTTGCCCTTGCTTCCCCTGCCTTGGGTGATGTTCCTAGGAAGATGTTGCTGCG